>NQII01000057.1:535162-572915 GCA_002778355.1 Clitarchus hookeri | reverse complement strand
TATAAATTAATTGGCGCACTAGCAACGGAAAACTACGAACTTTATGCTTGACGTGCGTGCGACCATTAACAGAACTGAATCCATTTCGGGATTCTAGATGTCCATGCAGGGAAATAACAAACACGAGATGGCTCACAGAAAAAATTAAAAGGAATAATAGGGAACGAATCGACAATGCCTGGAGCAGTACCTCTGATGGCAAACGAGTGCCATTGTGCACTGAGTGCAACAGACCGCGAGTGGTCCGAGGCAGTGTCGGCCTCGTGAACAGACGCGCGTGCCAGTGTACACTCGTACAGAAACCAGAAAAATTGTTGGCAAATTCACAGCAACTAGAAAAATTTTAAGAAAATTCACAGCAAATAAAACCATTTTTAGATAATTCACTATTAACTAATTTTAGCAACCAACGATGCGAGAATCTTAAGTGTAGGACTTGGACATGAGACAATACCATGCATAATTTACCTCAGAAATTATAATGCAGAGTGCCTCACAGGAATAGAACGCGCAACCACACATAACCACGGCCGAATTCTGTGCGACAAATATAAACAAACAGTGCTACCAACCAAACAGGACGTGGTAAACAACATATCGGGACGTTTCGGGTGCGAACAGTGCACGAACGTACCGTGAGTGACAGTGTCATGCCCCCTCACTGAGAGCAGTGAAAATAACAGCCATTAACACAGCCCGTTAGTCCATTCAACGGGCGTGGATGGAGAAGCAGCACCATGGGGAAACCCAGTGGTTCCACACACCACCCCTGGCTTCGTGTGGCCTCTGCCCCACCAGGTGTCCCGGACAACAACACCAGCAGTTGCGCCACCAACAACAGGTATCAGCACAATGCCAGCCCGATTCCAGTCGCTGCCTACCTTCACAGGAAACACTAGTGAGGACCCGCAAGCGTTCCTGAGCGACTGCACAGGACGATTGGGCAGGTACGGTGTTTGTGAACCAGAGTAGCCTAGCGGCATAGGAGGCCAATTGTCAGGCGAGGTATGCACATGGTGGCAGTCCATTGACTACTATGGTATACAATGGACTGAATTCCAAAGTGCTTTCCTGAAACACTTCAACAACGCTTTTGCATCGTAACAGGCTCAAAGCCATGCTGTTTTAGAGGCACGGGGTGATTTTTCACCCACATATGCGAAACACAGAAATTTGGTATGTAATAGCATCGACAGTAAAGCCAGATTCAAATTGGCCCTGGCATCACTTATACATGGCAGTGTGGATCAGCTAATGAGGTTCACAGCCTTGCTAGACTAGGCCAATAATGAACAGAAAGTGCACTGCAGGGAACAGGATGGGTCATATCAACCATGGCCCCATGACCACAATACAGGGAACGGGAATGTACAGCCATCAGCTGGACACAGCACTAAAGGGGTGAGCCGACCAACTCACCAGGACATGGGGAATAGCCAACTTGCGATACCTGTAACAGCTAGCCCAAACGTGGCAGCTGAAGCCCCGCAGACAGGAGAAATTAGAAGGGAACGCCTCCTTTTCAATGTAGGTATTATCCAGACCAACAATACCACTGGCATCGCGAATGCCCTAACCGCAAAAGGTAATTGGAGGTGATAAAAAAGGGCAGGAAACCACCGGCGGGAAACTAGTTGGCAGGGTAGGCGAGCCGGACTCTCACTGCCCCCAGCCAAAACAAGAGTATGCAACACCGACACATCAACCAATCAAGACCACAGTATCACCCACTCCACAACAAATTGTGTTACAACAAATAACAAAGGGCACACAGGATGATAAGTATACCAGTTACCCTGAATAACATCCTAAATTTAGCGCTAGTAGACACAGCAGCATCACGTAATTTCGTGAAAGCAGATTTCGTAAACGAGGAAGGGATAAGGCCTGCAAAACAAAATGTACATTTAGCCACACACCAACCTAAATGGTAAACCCTTGGAGAAGTGACAGTCACTGTCCGAATTAGAGAATTAGAGACAACCACTACAGCTCTAGTGTCGACGGACCTTCAGGAAGACGTCATACATGGTCTACCCTGGCTCACAGAACAAATACCATAGTAGAGCCAACGGCCCACAGGATCCATTTTGGCCAAAAATAATGGTGTACAGTTTACGAACTTGAACCGCGGACCACCAATTGCATACCAGGCGTCCAGTTGGACGAACTGGACCACGAAGTGCCAGAAGCATACAGGGAGGTAGTACAGAAAATCCTTCCAGAAAGACGGGATGTGTTTGCAGATGCAGATCCCCTGGCGAACAACTATTGCCGAACACGTATCCCATTGGAAAACAACCGCTTGCTTTTCGCAGGACCACGCAGTTACCAACCACACCAGTGTGCCATTATCAAAGAGCAGATTAAGGAGATGTTAGCCGAAGGAGTTATCGAGCCCACACACAGCAAATACAACAGTGCAATCACATTAGCGCCGAAGAAAGATGGAATGTGGTGCTTCTGTGTGGACNACGCAGTTACCAACCACACCAGTGTGCCATTATCAAAGAGCAGATTAAGGAGATGTTAGCCGAAGGAGTTATCGAGCTCACACACAGCAAATACAACAGTGTGCCATTATCAAAGAGCAGATTAAGGAGATGTTAGCCGAAGGAGTTATCGAGCCCACACACAGCAAATACAACAGTGCAATCACATTAGCGCCGAAGAAAGATGGAATGTGGTGCTTCTGTGTGGACTTTCGCCCCCTTAATTTGATTACACAAAGTGCACCACTACCATACATCAGTGTGAAGGATGCATTACACACACAAGGAAAGGCGAAGGTCATGACGACACTGGACTTGCGCAGCTGCTACTGGCAGGTCCCAATTAAGCTAGAAGACAGTCACACGACAGTGTTCACCGCCCCGGATGGACGACGCTTCCAGTTCTGTGCCATGCCCTTTGGGCTGAAATGCGCACCTGCCACCTTCCAGGCGATGATGGTGCAAGTGCTCGACGGGTATGTAGTGGATTTTACCCTCGCATACCTGGACGATGCGATCATCTGGTAGGAGAAATGGAAGACCATGTGAAACATCTGTCATTTGTACTAGAGTACATACCAATAAATAAGTTAGTGTATGCAAACAGGAGGTGCCACATAGGGAAACCATGCATTTAGTTCCTTGGTCAACTAGTGGACGAACACGGCAGTAGGCCAACACTGGAACAGCTGTCACTCATAGAGCAACAGGAGGAACCCAGGACACGCAAACAGCTCAGGAAGTTCTTCAGGTTGGTAAACTGGCTGAGGGAAAACATTAGGGACTTCGTAACAATAACAGCGCCCGTAACAGACATGATGTCCACGAACCATAAGTTCCAGTGGGACAGTGAATACGAAAGCTGCTTCCAGGAACTGAAAAGCAGATTCCGGCAGTGTACAACATTTTCACGTCACGACCCCAGTAGACACCTATACCTACAAATGGCCGCCAGTGAGAAGGGCCTGGGTGCCGTGCTATTCCCGTTAGATGACAACAATGATCGCCAAATCCACGAATATAGCAGTGTCAAGTTTGGTCCTACTGAGGGTCGATACGACGTGAACGAGAAAGAATTTTTGGCAGTCGTTTGGGTGGTGTAGCATTACAGGGCGTACCTTGAGTACTAGTATTTTACCCTACGAACAGACAACCAGTGCCAGCTCTGGCTTCAATCCATGAGGGAAGTCAGGAGCAAACTCGCCTGGTGGGCTTTGTTGTTACAATGATACGACTTCGTTGTGCAACATGTCCCGGATCAGAGAATCAACTGACATGAACTGTGCAGAGCACCAGGCACCGAAGAAGCATTCGACGGGGACGAGTGGGACGACTTGCTACCCCCTACTGCCAACATTGCAACGACAACAGGCAATGGGCAAGTAACCTGCAACGCCATAGATACCACACCGAACACGGAACCCAAGCTCGATGAACTCAAGACCTTGGTCATCAACACCCAACATCAATGCGCACTAATGTGGGCCGAAAAGGCGGAAATGATACAAGGAAATTGTGAGTGGTGGCACATCCTGGACACACACTTCGAGACCCGTTGGCAGCATCCCGATGCAACATGGTGCCTCTAGGTACCAACATGAGCAAATGAATGCATACTAAGGAATGCCCACATAAGCCTTTTTGCTGGACATCCTGGGGCAACCCAGAAGGCCAGGAATCTCCACACGCATTTCCAATGGCCAGGAGCAAGCAGGGATGTACGTAGGTATGTGAAGGAGTGCATCCCCTGCTACCAGTTCAAGAGCAGGATAGCAGATGGGGTGACCCAACAGCAACCCAGGGTGCCGAAGGAACCATTCGAGATGGTGTCCTTAGATCTGATTGGCCCCTACCCCCGCACTTCCACAGGGAAGAGGTTCATCCTAATTTTGAGTGATGGGTTTTCCAGATGGACCGAACCTACCAAGTCTCCAGTGCACGGGCATGCACCATTGCACAGGCACTGGAAACTGAGTTCTACCCCTCTGGGGGTACCCAAAAACACTACTCACCGACAACAGTATCCAGTTCACTGGGAGGTACTGGCATCATATGTACACTCGGTAGGATGTAAGCCACCATACAACAAATATATGCCACCCATGGTCAAACCCCACCGAGACAAGAAACCAAGACCTCAAGACCCAGTTATGCCTGAGAGTGGGAAATGACCACACCAGCTGGGCCGAACATTTACCTGCCGCCCTATTCACAATAAGATGATGAGTGAATCTTGCAAAAGGGCAGACTCCAGCAGCGATTCTGCAGGTTCTCGAGCTAATGCTACCCGGAGAATTCGCCGCATGCCAGACAGAGGGCGCCGGCTAAGCAGAAGACCGGACAGCCAGAAGACAGCACAGGGAGACAGAGTTATCAGCAGCTCGCAGAAACCAAGACTGCTTTATCGATAAATGGATGCCTGCCATCACACGAGCACCACGATGGTTCACACAGGGCCAACTGGTCTATGTCAGGGAGCACAAAATATCCAGCAGCGCGAAGAACTTCTATCCCGGGTTCACCCAGAAGCGGAGCGGACCACATTATATTGGTGAAGCTTCTAGGGTACACCACATACCACATCAGGCTGAGCAGCAGGAGGAGGGCCGCCATCCACCGCGACGACCTCCGACTGGCAGTGGGAACGCCAAGCATCACGGAACCTGACCAATAGGGCGTCGAGCCCCAGGAAACTAACACACCATTCGCCACCAGAGGCGAAGATGGGATAAGAAGTCCCGGCAGCGATGGAAAAATTATCTGGCACCTCTTCTCCGCCATGATGCCTGGCGTCTCGATGCCCACAATGTACGTGGAGGAGAAAGAAGTGCCCGAAGGAGGATCACCGCCGCCAAGCACAACAACCAACATCGCACGAATCACCGCAGGTCTGGAAGGGTTACTCCGCAGCACCTTGACGCCCAGCATCACGGCGCTGGTCACCAGGGGGGCTGCCAATGGCGAGCCACCAGAGACACCTGTGGGACAGAGCTCCCCAAAGGACAAATCTCTCGATGACTCCACCGCGGCGCCCTCAGCAGAACCACCAAAGGGGGACCTCGCACCGGAGGACCTCAGCCAAAGCGACAGGGGAAAGTAACAGGGTTTAACAGCCCTTAACCAGGGCCCTCTCTTTCCCTCTCACCAACACCCACAACATTCCAACGTCCACACCGCAGCAGCAGGAGCCACAAGGATTAGTCAGAGGAGGAGTCCACCACCCCTCTCGGCCACTCCAAGTGGCTGCGCCACCTGACCCACCCAGCATGCATCACATGTGGTGGGGACAACCCCCATCCTCACATGCAGGTCACAGGACATCAGCCTCACCGGGGTCAGCACCCTGAACCCCCAGCAGTAAACAGAGTTAACTCCCATAGGCATGGGCTTTGTGCACTGAGGTCACACCGCAAGCTGAAGCCACCCACCGCCTGTTGTGCCTAACAGTGTGATGGGGCACATGAGGGATTGCGCTGTCAAGTGGTCACCAGAGGAGGGTCCGTTTGATGTGAACCACGCATCCACGAGCGTCTTGTGCCAAATCTAACCCACCATAGTCACATCAACTGCACCAGCTACACCAGGCCACACCAACCACATCAGGCCAAGAGTGTGTAGTGCAGGTTGACAAGAACAGAACTTGCACCTTCTTGCCAACAAGGATTACATAACTCAAGAGACTGTCCTACTTATTTATTACAAGAGGCGACCCGAAACGGTGTTTACCCCAAAGCCACAGCCGTTGGGCGCACTGGTCATTGGTCGTTACATCGTAGCAGCTCGCATCGCGAAATACGACGTAGCGCACTGCTGGGTGACGTCAACTGGCCTTTAGGCCAAAGCTGAAGTACTAAGTGCCCCAAAGTGTATCCAGTAGTGCGCAACATTTTTCCAAACACATCAAACAACATCATTTCATTCACAGCTACAGTCAGGGGTGTGTTTTATTGTATTAAGAGCAATAGAGCATCGCAACCCATGCCCCTTTGCCCAGGTGGATTGGTCCATCCCTTCAGGAGACAGCCACCTGGCAACACTATAGCCAGTTAAATTCAAACCCATCGCAGGAAGTGAAATACAGACACTTTCCACAAGAAAACATTTTAGTGTATTTAATGTTTAGATATAAAAGAGCAATTATGTTTTCAAAAATGGAGATTGCCTATAAGGGCCTCCATTCTTGTAACCTGTCATTTATGTGGCGACACTCACCATCTACTTCACAACATCAATCTTAACAAGCATTTGTTTATCAATGGGGGTGTCACCAATGTGTTTCATTCAATTTATACAATTATTCACCACTGCCATAATATTACATAGTGTTTGTGTCATGTTTTTCCATTCGACATTTGACGCCGGTTCTCATCACTTTTTGACAGAAGCCGATATCACTCTGCCAGTTTGACTCAGCACTTGGGTGAGAACGGTGGCATTGGTCACCCACTCCGCGAGCCCCCTCGATACCATAATTTAAGCTGTTATCACTTCACTGCAATATTTAATTCATTAACCAGAACATTTCTTTTATTTCTTTTAGGTACCGAATGGAGAGCCACCCGCACTCTCACCAGTGAGCTTAACGCAGGGTTACTCAAACTGCGGCCCGTGGGCCCATTCTTTGTGGCCCTCGCTCGCCGGCTTCAGTAGATACAAGTTACCAAATTCTTATTTTTAGGCCTTAAAAATAAGAATTTTGTGACTTGCATCTACTGAAGCCAGCAAGCGCGGGCTACAAATAATAAGCCCGCGGGCCGCAGTTTGAGTACCCCTGGCTTAACACTACCGTGTATCCGCATAAAATCACACTCATTTTCTCGTAAAGGTCACCGGCAGGCCGTAAGTGTTGGGTCTGTTTTCTTTCATTATTCACGTGTTATCAAGCACAGAGAATAAACAGCTTTACAAAGTTAAATATGTGTTAGTTTATTGTCCTCCGGGGCATGTAGGACACTACACCCCTTGTAGTACCACCCATAATTTTCTAGTATATTACAGGTGTAAGAGATGGCTTACAGTATCGTCATAAGGTGTAAATAGTAAAGCAGTAAGAAAGTGATAACATAATTTGCAAGCTGACGGAAGACTCCAGGGCTCCCTGGGCCGTCGACCGAACGACCCACATCACTAACTCTCCACTGGGTTATGGCACCGGGCATTTATACACTCAACCAGCCCTGGTTCACTTCGACCACGTCATCCTTCATATGGTTAGCAGAATATATATAATCCAAGAGGGGCATTACTTCAAAATTAATCAACTAGGTAGTGCTTTTGAGAAAACTGAGTATCACATAAGGCCTTTCTGGCGCAACTCCTGATGCGATTCTACTGTCTACCTCTAAGCCTGCACTTTTTTTCAAATAAACTGGGGCTACTCTTTTTAGCCCCCTTTCAAAACACTACAACCTTATGCCTTAATGTATCACTTTTATCCCCTTATTTTACCGGTATATCCTCGGCCAGGATTTCGCAGCAACTAGCAACGAGTTAGTAAACAGGATGTGAAAAGCAGAACACATCATTTAAATTCCTTAGTTTTATTTCAATAACACCTGGTACATTGACTCTACACCAAACTTCAAAGCTTGTAATAATCTATCTCTGCACACAGTTAAGAAATATACTATTTCATCCATTCAGTACAATATAGCTGATATATTTTACCTTCATACACAAACACAATAACCTATTTACATTTTCGGTAGTAGTAAATGTATATAAAGTTAACTACCTACTCCATCAGCAATGGTTTAGTTTAAATGTGTCCAACAGAACAATAGATCGATACAATATAAAACTATATTTCTACCACAGTACTAGTATTTAAAGAGCAGAGTAGTTTGGTACTATTTATACTGTATTTACATCCACACAATGCTTATTGAATCGATTTGCCCAAAGCACAATAAATAATCATGCTGCATTTACCACAATATTAACATTTAAAGACCAGGACAATTGCCTGATATTTATATTGTACTAAAATCCGCACAATGTGCCTTTATTGCATTTACTACAATATTAACCTTTAAAGAACAATCCAAGTGGCAGTTTTTTATATTGTACTAAAATCCCCACAATGCACCTTTAATTGATTTGCCCAAAATGCAGAAAATAAAGTTTCACACATTGCACTCACCGCAATATTAATCTTTAATGACCAGGGCAATAGGCAGCCTTTTTGATATTGTACTAAAATACACGAAATGCACCTCGAATTGATTTGGCAAATAAATGTATGCCCTATACAATATATTGTAACTTTGTGCTAAGATGATTACAAATAACAAAAACACGAAAATTATCATACAGTGCAATCACTTTCCCCTTCTTTTTTTTCATTGGGCGTCAATTCCTTCTTCAAAATAATTGAATTTACGAATGACTAACATAAAAATACCACTATTCTATTCAACATTGCAAAAGGTGCTTCACTGGAAAGTTTAAGCTAAATAATGTCGATGAGAAAGTTAATATACTGTAACACCTTCATGGTTTCGCTACACGTGTAACTTGAACAAAACTGGTGCAGATTACCTTGCCACAGGTCGCAGTCATGTATAAAATAATTCAGTCCAGAAGCCAAACCTCGGGAACAATCCATTGAACAGCAAGCGAGATCCCTCGCAGTATCAAACTGCGCAGCTGGCGAAAGTACCTCCCACAATGCATGTACACAAGCAGGAAATCGTGAACTTCCTATGGACGAATTCGTACGAAGACTACCTCTAAGTTCCATAAACCCCAGCGAACTCGCACCTGTTTAACAAACATACGACGTATGCATTTAATCGTATATTCTTTTGCCATACAATATGATTACGTCCGTCTTCGAAGTACAAAGCAATTTAACTAAATGTTCATCGTGGCACATTAACGTTTCGTAGGCCAACCATATGTTAGCTGACGAAACTCTTACTGCGATGTTACATTGCCCCGTTTCTCTGCAGCACATCCAGTACAAACCCGGTCAGCTCGACAGAACCATCCTCAAAACCCAGCATGGCTAGACTCTTCCCCCACTCCAGGCTAGAGACTCCCTCAAACTACTACAGAGTGCAGTACTACATGCCTAACTCTAACCCTGCCCTATCGGTCAAGGCCGGAACTAATTATTCAGAGTTCGTGACAACATGGACAAAGAACAGGTAAGCCAACCTTCCAATCGCTCATTCCCTAAACTTAATCACAGTGGGCACAGAAAGGTGACAACAATATTTATAAAATTAAATGTTATGTACACGTCACAGATGCCAAAAACACCTGCACCATCATCGCCTGGAAAGTGGCAGGTGTGTAATTCATTCAAAATTCCATGGAACAGAACTGAAATTGTGTGCCAACAGCTGTCATAAATCTGGATTGCCATTGTCTTCCAATTTTACCGGCATCTCCCAGTCCCTTCTTTTGAGGTCGGGTGAAAACCGAACCTTGGCTTGCCCTAGAAAACTAAGGGTGTCCCTGACACTAATGTGAAATGGCAGCCTGCTGTCGATCACTTGATTAGCTGGTCAGGTCAATGACACAGTCACTTAACATTTCCTATATTTGTTGTTTTATTATTATTTCCTGGTGTTGTAGGTAACTATGCATAGTGCTGAGCACAAGGGTCTTAGTACTTGTGGAAGGTGCACCTTGCTTTGTTTGTGAACTATGTTGGGGTTTGAAGATGATCAACTCAAGTGTTATTCTGGGACAAATACTATGAACCCTTTAACCCACCAACTGGTTGTTCGTAGGGTGTAAAGGCTCAATGCTAAGATCATTATGTAAAATATCGTAAGCATGGCCACAAGGTTGTGAAATGTTAATGTTGGAGGTAAGTATGTGCCGGGGTGTAGATTGTCTGTTCTTGCATTAACAGAATTGTGTGCTCTGCCACAGTGGTCCACTGGAATGCATCATTGATGGCAAACATGTCCTTCAGCTAACTGAGGAGTCATTGATATTCTTCAAGATGTTTTGGTGGAATGTAGTCGAACTCCACCAACTGAATTGCAGGTGCGGTATCGGATGGTCACAGGTTGACTTTGTGCACCATACATCACTTATTAAATATTAAATGTATGCGACGAACTGCAGGATCCACAGGGAACACCGAATATGACATTTTCCATAATGTCTGGTGTGACTATTCCCGTTTTTGTAGTTTCTAAAACTCGGATGAAATTAGTGATTGTGGCCGGTCCTGATACTGTTATGGTATGATTTTTTTCTAGGCAGATTATGCGAGTAGATGGCATGATGTCAGCAGGATTCACAAAACTTTGTTACACAAAGTTGTGTGCTGAGGCACTATCATTGAGTGCATGGCAATGGTATTCGTTGATGAAAACCATAATGCGAAGAAATTTAGACTTACTGATGCTAATCTGATTAATGAAAATTTTTGTGGGTTCAATTTGGTAACACTGGAGAGTTCTGGGGTGTCGGGGATGCCTGGCTCCTTTGCCCCTGCTTCCCATTTCCAAAAGCACTATTTAAATCGCTTGATGATTGCTTGTTCAGAAGGTGTAGGATTTTCGGGTACACAGTGTGCTAATGATATTCATTTCCATCACAGTGTCAGGGAGTTAGTGGTGGCTAGTACCTGTTCAACTTGGTCTTATTTCTCATTCCCACATTTGCACTCATTCAAACTTTTTTTAGGTCCTTTTTTGTTAGGCAAGGACCGGTTTTGATTTGATTTGAAATTTTGTTTGACCACTGGCACTGTCAAAATTAAGCTTGTGTGTCATCTCGCAGCTCTGGAGTCATGTTTGTGGCATAGGTAGCATTCGAGGATGATCGAGGAATGCATGAACTCGTCCACTCCACTGTTTTGTAGCAGTACCAATGCGACATGGTACTCAGGCCTGTCGTCTTTAGATACTTAATGGTTCTGGGGTGTAAATATTCACTAGGCATGTTGATACGCCTGTGTGCATCTACTCAAAGGAAAACTGGGTGCGATATTGCAGACACGTTGAAGTAATTGAAGAAGAGTACTGGGAAGAACAACTGCCTCATGGAGTTAGCAGTAGATCAGTTCTTCATCAAACTGGATAGTGACAATGATGACACAGATGATTAAATAGCAAAAAATTCACACCATGACAGCTGCAGTGAGCAAGAAATGTTTAGTGAATGTGATAGCGACAGCTCTTGCTTAGCTCAACGATTTTATCTTGCTGTTACATGTACTCTACAGTGTCATTCATTTGTTTTGCTTAATCACTTTTTAATTAGTGAGTTATGAATAGTTTTACTTTTCCCTAGGCTTCCTCTAAAACAGTGAATAAACATTGTTCACAATGCTATGTTTAGACATATTCGTAGTATGTGTTATCAGTTTGTAAAATTGCCGTCCACTTTTATTTGTACTTGTACTATTACATACATTATCTTTATTTTATATTTACTTATACTATTACATACAATCTTTTTTGTCGAAGCAACTGTAATTATGAATTTTATATGGTGTAATTTGAGCAATTAATAGTTTTAATTCTGAATACTTGTAAATAAGTAGATTTAAGCTGAACATTTCGGTATATTTTCCCTTATTTAGACTTTTTGTTCCCCACACTACGATCTTGGTATCACTGCTCATTCTTATAGTCACTATGTACCTTAATATTATATGCTCATGTCTTGTTCAGTTACAATTGGTTACAACTAAATACTTGTACCTCAGAATTTTTCATTATTTATGCTTTTTTGTCACATCATAAACCTGGGTATTTATTGTTTAATGTTATCATCATGTTGTTCAAATGATATACTACCAAACTGTATTCAATTGTTATATACTTTGTAAATTAGAATACTTGTAAATTGATGATTGTTAACTGAGCCTTGATATTTCTTCATTTTTATTCATCGTCATATGTCTATTCAATCTATGGTGAGTAATTTTAAAATTTTCTAATATAACACTTGTAAATTAGTGTTGTTAACTATTCAGGTTATTAAATGATTTACATTGGTTTGACTTCTGGAAGTTGCTTCTTGAAAAAAGTATTCAGTTCACAAATATTATCACAGCATGTCGAAAGCCGCGATTGAGGCAGTTCGCCTGCCACCACTGTGATACAGTTCGGTTCCTGGCATGTCAACCGGGATTTTTGCATGTGGCAATCGTGGTTGGTGGGTTATCTTGGGGTCTCCCGTTTTCCTCACCTCGCGTTCAGGCGCTGCTCCATGTCCATCTCATTTCACCCACACCACATTGAATCTGAAGACCTCTCTTATGCTAAGACTCCTCGTCCAAACCTATCAATCAATCAATTAGTCATTATGTGTCATAATACATTATTTTCAGTCAATCCACGTTACCAAATAGCTTGTACATATATTTAAGATAGGATTATAACTGTTTTTGTATTTGTTTATTGAAATGTATGCATATTTACTGTACTTCATTGGTAAAAAAGACAAGCATTTCCTTAACTGCGCGAGCAGAAAATAAAGACAAAATAAAAAAATTACGTTCATTTAGGTGTTAGAATCTTGAAGATTTCAATTATATGTAGGCTTTTTTTAATTCCGCTTTTCAGGAACAAATAAGTTAACTAGTTTCGTAACAATATGTCTATCGATTGTATCACAAACCTCTGCAAACCATATTTTCGCACAGTTGTATCGCTTACTGGTTTTTAATGTGAATGCGTAGTTTTGTATAAAGTTGTGCAATTACAGTTGAAACTGCTTAATTTATGTTAAATTGCTTTTTTGCTGGTAGCACTTCATACTAAATAAAATATTTTGACAAACTGAGTAAAAATATGTCTTATTCATTCTTAGTACTGACTATGATATTGAGGTTATCCCCACTCCTGTAATAATTTTGTATTCATGCCAATACATTTTTAAAGACGTGTAGCTGAAAAAATTAATACATCCACACTTTGCCTGGGACTTAAATCCAGAACATCTAGTACCGTATGGTGGCGCGCAACAAATTATGCTGCAAAATAAAATTTTCTGCAATAAACGTGTTGATGTACCTTAAAAACTCTTCTGTTTTAAGTGGTTAGTCGAATGTTTGCAGGACGCATAGCACATCGTTCAACGGTACACCTTGCGNAAAAACTCTTCTGTTTTAAGTGGTTAGTCGAATGTTTGCAGGACGCATAGCACATCGTTCAACGGTACACCTTGCGGTCGAAGAGGAGGACGTGACAGGCCAAACCCTGGATCTGCGAGAGGAGTGGGAGGTGAACTAGGACTAGGGGGACCAGCCCCCACATAGTTTGACGTTAACAGTAGTTAAGTGAACGGTACAAAAGAGAAGAAAGTGTTGGAGCAGCTTTATGCGTTGCCTTCTCCATGTCTTATAAGACAAAACTGGCAGCGGCAAAACATTATCTATAGAGAGTGCATCGCCATATGCTAAAACTGGTCGAACTTGCAATAAAAATACAATACACATAAACATTGCACATGAGAACACTAGGCAAATGGAAATAAATATACTAGCATTTCTAATAGCATTAATTTTGCAGAATTTACATTATTTGATGTGAAATGAAAAATGCTACAAACGCAACTAACCCCTCGTTAATATATTTAAATGCATATAAAATGCATTGTATTGATACTTCAGTGTGACTTGCGTATGACATTTAATTTTACTTATATTCTGACATATATTAATGTGTTGTGCCATGAAAAATTAGACAAATATTTTCAGACTTGGCATTGGAATTGGTAGAAAATATTTCCATTCTCCACTCGCCGGACATGTCCGCCTGCAAGGAGGGGTGTAAGGCAAACTGAGCTTTGTCACACACACTGCACTCGGGAGCACTACATTTCACTGTTTGGCATTATATTGCACTACACAGCACTATTGTGTTCGGTGGCACCTCTATTGTGGCGATGATGTAGGCATGTGCTAGAAAGGCATGGCATATAGTTCATTTCATATAAGAAGGCCACATTCTGACAGTCAGTGAGTGGCAACTTAATATATTCAAAACAATTAGCGTGCCATTTACAAAATCCTGTATCAGCTGATGCACGAACGAACAAAAGTTAATATTATGTTGGCTATTCTGAGAGCAGTGCCGAAGCACATCACACAAGCAGAAAATATGCAGATAAGAAAGAGTTCGTAGATTAATTAATACATTTTATTTTACGTGGTCATAAAACAGCAGTTTTTAGTTTTAGAAACGAAACTTAGTGATAAAATAGTTATGTATAGGTGTTCAAAATGAGATGCACAATAAATCGATATGTATCCAAATGTAACAAAAATATCCAAAGTTTCCAAACTCTCAAACCAGGTGCTGCCATCTTGTGCGTTAAAGACGCACCATCTATTGCAACATGCCCTTCCACGCCATCTATTATCAATATCCCGAACTACACCCAGAAACATATTATAGTTTTGTTGTTTAAAATAACGTATTTACGCGCATATACAAATAATTTTATTTTCCCGCGAGCTCTGTATAATTTTTAAAGTAACATATATTTCGTATTTACGAACGACCCTACACACGTCCACCAAGCTCCGTTTACGAATGAAGTGCCACCCAAGCAGTTCACCAATTGCCACACGTAGCAGCACCTCCTGGACGCGCTGACTCGCCACATCAAAGCCTATTCTTGACACGCCAGTTGATGGCGAATGGATGCATAAACGAAAAGGCGAGGCGATTGTCAACTGTCAAGAATGTGGCCTTCTTATATGGTACACAGTATATCAGCTGGTCTCGAGGGGAGTAGGCTCTGCCCCATGTCACATAACATAAAGTTTATGTTCGCATTTATTTTCTAACTCTAAAACCATTTTGTTTCTCTCCTCTCCATGCGCATACATCTCTAATGTGCAAGGCAACCTGTGCCCAAGGGATTAATTTGTACACATAGAGTACTCGGCCAACTCTGAGATAATATTGTCTTCCCATGCATCCTGTGGATGTTGCAGACTTTGGCAGTATGTCTAGCTGTGCCAAGTATTTAATGTTTGATCTTTTATAAAGAATTTGTGAACTAATTATTTTTATTTGGTGTAACATATATGTTGGTTATTCTTTTTTTGTGAAGGCAAATAAGCCTACATGAGATTAACATTGTTTGTGTACTTATTTTATTACAGTAGGCACTGGCTAGGCATGGCCGCCTCTTAGTCATCTGGAATTGAGCAATTCATGGCCAAAAGAAGGCTGTTTACGTAAAATGACCTGGAAACAACACCCTCTCAAAATGTACCATGTTCATCAACAACTATGTGACACTCTGAAAACTCTCCCAAGTCTGCAAAATTAGGTGGCCTATGGACCTTTTTATACGACACCAATTTCATAATTTTGCTCTTCAGTACCAGACTGGCTAACTACAGCCCTGATAGCCAACGATATCCGACACACTACGACAGTAGAATCAAATCAAACAGAACAGTAACAAATAAAAACCACTAGCAGTATAACAGAAACCTGTGAAAACCACTGGGTCTATAACTAAGTTAAGATAAAATAAACAAATTTAACACTAAAGGAATAAGAAAAATCAATGACGAAACAAATATCAACAAAGAGCAACAGAAACTAATATGAATTGCCAGAAGCATAACAAAAGCAAATTTAATTCATTGTACATACATTATAATAACAATCAGTTATTTAAAAGTAGCCAGCAAATACGAACATATTCAATGGGAAATTAATAAAGGTTCCGAAACAAATCACAACACCTTAGCTTGCTAATTTCTTTCCCAATAGTAAACCATAAGAACAATGAAATCCTACAGGAAAAATTATATTAAACATATATTTATAACATTCATATGGTTTCGGATCTTTTCTTATGTATATTTTTCGTCATAGAGTACCACTGCCATTATATTTAAGAATTCACACTGGTGGTTGTAAGTGGTCCAGCTTTTGCAATATCGAAACCTTATCTGTGGAAATTAATTGAACAGAACCCCATGCTTAAATTCTTGTTCCATATCTTTTTTTTTTTTTTTTTTTTTTTTTTTGACATAGAGACTGTTTTTATAAGCTTTCGGGTGCTGCTTTACAATTCTGCACTCTATTGGACAATATACATAGTACAGTCAATAATTTTATGGACTGCCGCCCCCTGTGTAGACAGAGCCAGACACCAAGGCAATGGTACCAAGTCTCTTGGACTAGCATCCTGAGTGTAGAAAACAATGTACCACAGTGATGGTTAATTAATAAGTTCGTGGACTGGCTGCATAGCATCACTGTGGTGCACTACAGCAGATAGATTGTACCCTGGGTCGTTGCATGCACACAGTGTAGTGTACGATTAATTATGGCCTCAGTTGATAAGGGTAGTTGAATACTAGATGTGTAATATAAGAATTCTGCAGTTTGAGCTACAATCTGGCATAAAGTTCTACTAAATTTAGGCAAATCTGCTAGCAAAATGTTTCAGATAATGAAAAACATGTGCGGCAACAACACCATGTGCCACAGTGCTGTGTTTTTGTGAGAAGAAATCTTTTCACAGGGGAGAGACAGTTCAGAGGGTGGTGAGCATACTGGTCGACCACGAATGAGAAGAACTGACTACAATATCGAAGAAGAAGTTACAACATTAATGTGTACCAACTGCGCCCAAATGGTAGATGATCTCTCAGCAGCAACACTGATTAGCAATTAAATGTGCCACAAAATTATGTCAGATGACCCGAACTTGTTTGTTACACAGCATGGTGTGTGACACATGCTGATGTATGACGAACTTTGCCATCGCATAACCATTTGCACTGATCTAAGTAGTAGTCCAGATAACAATGGGGAATTTCTTAACCGGATCATAACAGGGGAAGAAACATGGTGTCCTCTGCGCGATCTGCAACTGAAGCGACAATCAGCGACATGGAAATCGCCATTATTGCCACGATGTGAAAAATCGTGACAAAGCACATCAAAAAGGCAAGGTGGCGCTTGAATTTTTCTTTGAATGATTCGGTATTGTTCACATGTGATTCGTCCCGCAAGGAGTAACTGTAATCATAACCTGTTATGTGGAGATCATTCGCCTTATGTGCCATTAAATTCGTCATAAGCATCTTGTGCTGTTGCATAGGAAGAACTGGTTGATACTAAACGACAATATCCCTAAACATAGCTCTGTTATTTTCGAAGAGAAAATGGTAATTTAAAAGGTTACAGTGTTGCCACACCCTCCATACTTCCCTGATCCCGCATAATGCGATTTATTTCTCTTTCCAGCTTGAAAGCATAGCTACATAGTCGTGGATTTCAGTCGGCCAATGAGATAATCACTGCCATAAGAGAACCTGTACAGGGGCATCCTGCCAATATATTTCAGCAGTGCTTCAACAGTTATACCATCATTGTCAGAGGGCAAAGCAGCCAACTGTGACTATTTTGAGGAACGATGTTCATCTGTATAAAATATACATTGGTAGGTGGCTGCCTACAATTACGGAGCCAGTCCAGGAATTATTGGCATTCCCAATGGTGCACTGCTGCCTAAACTTGAGGCGCCATTATACGAGAGTATTGGCTGTGGTAGTAATAAAACACATTTATTCATCTCAATGCTCCTGTTGCACCTGTAAATAGTTTTTCACCTCTATGGAATTAGTGTGATCTATTTTTACAATAATTAACATTTTGTGCATGTGGTACCTTATACTGTTCTTGTAGTCTGCAGTTAAATAGTTTCCCTTCATTTACATTTGTTGTAATTACTTAAAGGATTTATAAATAGAGAGCTTGAAGAGACTGTTATGATGCAAATGTTAGGATTTACTGCAGTTAAATAATTGTGTGTAAATTAATGTGTTTTTCTTTCTTTTCAGAAATGGCTGAAAGACATGATGCGGCAATTATTCTTAATTTGGCCCGTGACTTGGTACTACAACTTCAAACACTTATTGAAAATAAATAAATTGTTATCCATGTGTTTAATCAAAGTTAACAAAAATTTTATGAATTTGGAAAGTATTCCAAAAGTCTATAATTTGAAAATCATTATTGTGTCAAAAATGAAACCTATGTATAAAAGTAAAACTGAATGTGTGCAAACATTTCAACTGCATATGTCAACTGAACAAAATAGAAATGAGTAATATATATTCGTACATATGTTATATTTGTTAATTCGTGTAAACTATTTGTGTCACTGACCCCATTATAATAAATATAATTTATGCAGTGACTTTATGAATTAAACACTTTAATTGCCATAAAGTGGGTTTACTTTGCACCTGCTGGTAATATAGAACCTATCAAAAAAATGTTTGGCAACATTTTATGGACTAGCAAATATTGCATGAGCATATAATATTCAGAACTTTAGAAAAACCTATAACATTTAGCTGTTATTTTGCCAAATAGAACTAAAACAAAAATGTTGAGTAGTTCGAAGATAGCCAAGCAGTTCAAAGTAACCACAATTTATGAAAATGTTGTGATTTTTGAAAGAGTATATAATATAGCAGATAATGAAATAAATTATTTTAGTAAAAATGTAACTGTAAATTTTTGAGAAATTAGGAAAATTAAACCTGACAGTAGTGAGCCTATCATTCTTCATTATTTTCCTTCTTACTGCATTATCCAGTTCTTATAGCCCAAGGAAAGCATCACAAGAGAATTAATGTTTCAGGAAATCTATTCACAAACTTTTCGAGGTGACCTTTACACCAAGGGTAAGGTCAACAACCGCGCTACAGATCTTAAGCTTTTCAGGAACTATTCACTAAGCAGTTCGATCGCTACTGTCCTTAGCTTAAGGTCTGGAATGGGAGGTGGTATTATCTCGCTGCTGACCTTAGCATATTTCGTAAAATGGCGGATTTTCTTGCGACTGAGGTTAAGTGTCAAATGAAAATTGCAGAAAGGAGAAGAAACATTTCGAAATGAATATAGTTAAATATCATTTTTAAATTCCTAATTCCTTTTCACTTTTAACAATAGATAATCACATATTACTATCATAATGACAAATAGATTGTGTTGCATGTTCGAGTTATCCTATTAAATTTCTGTAAAAAGTATGTATTAAACTGCTTGATCTTTACTTTGCACTTTGTAAAAAGGGTTTCCATTTCATATAACTTTGATTGATTTTTGTATACTTAACTAACAAATAAGTATATGTTGATTATTTTAAAAGTATAATCAAACTTAATAGTTTACATATAACAACAATATAACCCGCAAACCTATAAAGAATGTCCCATTTATCTTGACAAGCCACAATGACTCCATAACAGGGCTCCAAATGAAAAAGTGTTTCACACAAAAGTTGTATAACTGGAAGGGGGAAATAATACTGCTCGTTAGTCAGCTTTATAGTATTATTTATTAGTGAGATACGAGTACTAATATCAGTTTTTAAATGTCACCATGTATCTATTCGTCAAACGTTCAATGAAGCTCGTCAAGACCTATTCATAAATGTATCACATTGTAACAGACTAATGACCAGATCGTTAAAAACCGCCGCAGACATTAAGACTCATAAGGGTTCATGAAGACCCGTTATGTGATGCCTTGCCGCACAATTGCGCATGCATGGTACAGTACAGTATGACGTTGATGCACTGCATTTGATGTAGAGGTGATATTTACTGTGCAGGTAAGACGAGTTGCATACCTTATTACACAAAGGTTGCTTTCAAAGGAAACAAAGGGGCACACATTACGTGACGACTACTCAATCAGTCATCCGTGTGCAGTCGAATACAGAAGGTACACTGCACGCGGAAAGTTATCGCAACGGAAATGTACTCCAACAAAGAGAAGGTAGAATTGCTGTTAATCTAAGGAGAATGTAAGTTAACAAATGAATGTGTTCCTATTACGTTACAGTACAGTGTAGTACGTTCAAGAGTGTAGTACTGAAGCACACACACATTTATGTTATTACCATTATAAAAAGGTTGGCTTGCTCACTCGTTGTTCATTCTGGTGAAGGTCTGCCTAATGCTAGTCAGGCGGAGAAACTCTACAGAGAGCGATACCCTAACAAGACCCCACTGTCCAGACGGGTGTGTTCCCATCTCATTGTGAAGCTTTGCAAAACGGAAAATTTTAACCCACAGCAATGCAATAGTCGAAAAACTCGCACAGATGAAGCTGCTGAGTTAGCTCTTCTCGCTGATGTAGCAGTTGATCCACATGTCAGCACACGCCAACCTGACGCCGAAATTGGTATTCCGAAAATGCATGCACATTGCATTCTTAAGCATCATATGTTCTACCCCTGTCATGTACACGTACACCAATAATTGCACAGGAATTATTTCCAGAATCGTGTAGAGCACTATCAATGGGCAAAGCATGAACTCATCGCCAACCGAACTTTCTTCGGATGTTCTTTTTACCTATGAAACGTCGTTCTCCAACTCAGACCAAATGAATACGAGGAACATGCATTACTGGGCCATCGAGAACCCACGATGGCTTCGACAGGTTGGCCATCAGCATCAATGGATCGTAAATGCCTGGGGTGGGATGGTTGGCATCAAGTTATAGGGCATTATTTAGTGAATGGTAACCGAAATGGCAGGAAGTATGCCGCATACATACAAACAATTCTTCCTGGTCTTCTGGAGGAGATACCTCTAAGGAACACAATGATAATGTACCAGCACAATGGATGCCTAGCACATAATTCCATGTATGCAGATCGTGTTCTGGACCGCAGATATACTGGTAGGTGGATTGGTCGTTGAGGACCAGTTCAGTGGCCTGCACTGTCTCCTTACCTTACCCTCTCGACTTTGTCTATGTGTTTACCTCAAAGGCGCTGTCTATCGAGATATTTCAACAACTACAGAGACATGCAGGAACGTATTATGTGTGCTTGTAATTCTCTTCAGCAGGCAATACTGGAGGAATCGGTTTCGTAATTTATCCAGCGACTAAACTTGTGTGTCACTGTCAATGATCACCAATTTGAACATCTAATTTTAATGTTCTACCCCTCGCAGCACCCATGTGGATAGTACTACAAACAGGCAGTAGATATCCCACTTGTGTCATATTTAGTGTTCATGTAATGGAATTGTACATTGTGCTACATGATTAAATAGTTCTTGATGAACTTCATTGAACTTTTTACCAATAGATACAAGGTACCATTTAAAAAACTTATGTTAGAACTCGTATCTCACTAATAAATAATTCTATAATGCTGACTTCCCAGCAGTATTTTTCCCCCTTCCCGTCATACAATTTTTGTATGAAACACTTTTTCATTTAGAGCCCCAGTACACAGTTATTGTGGGTAGTCAACACAACCCCCAGTTTATTAAATATTTATTTTTAAATTGTTGTATTTTGCTCAAATTTCAGATGTAAAGTTTTCAATTTCATCTACTTTTATTAAATAGAATGTTTTTAAAGTATTTTGTTGCACAACAGTCTAAATGAATCTTGTCATTTTTGAGTACTTCAGTACTAACGCTGGCCATATTAATAAAGGAATTTTTGAAAACCTGTTAAACTTAGACTTTCCTAATATCATAGCCCTACTATAACTATTTCCCTTTTTTTTTTTTGTTTAAGAAGAAATGGCAAGTGTTACAGAAATTACAGTTCGGGAGTTTTTACAAAATGCGTCATTGCTTTTATTTATAAACAATTATCCAGTTGTATTATAATTTTGATTTCATATAGTGCTATGCCTTTAAGAAGCTCCAAAGGCCTGATTATGTGAACAAGATGAGTCTTTTAGCCTACTTTCTTCAATAATAAGTCGCAATGTCAATTAATTTAGTTTTTGTTTAACACACTCAACAGATTACCATGAAAACACAAAATGCTTAAACTCTTTAGGAAAGGACATTAGTATTTTTGTAATAACTTGGCAATCTGAATTTCTCCCACAAAAATCTTCAGTTTTGTCACAACATCTGTTATATAGGAAATGTGAGCAGCTATCCCTTCATCATCATATTGAAAACTATTTTTTTACGAAGCAAGTGGATTGATGTTTCTTACTTTTGTTCGTATATGGACAGAAGCATATCCCACATTTAAACATAAATTTTGCAATTTAAAATACGGATAATAGTTTTTTCCTCCATTCGAGAGACGAGTTCCTTAGCTTTGGAATCCTTCCATTTCCAAAAATCTATGGACTTGCCTTCTTCATCCGGCATTTTTCTTACTCGTCATGACATCGAAAATTCCTTTTGCCTCTGCCGTGACGAGGAATTGAAATTTCCAAATGTTGCAGTCGGTTTCTCCCTTTAACTTAATTATTTTAACTTTCATTGTGTTCACATATTTCCGTTTTCACAAATCCAGCAGGGTATTCTTCCATCAAAACTGACGCATTTCAATTAAAAACACTTTCCGCGAATACTAGGCATATCTGGGCTCATAACTTGTTGAAGTTAGGGCACTGGAAATACAATAATCTTCAATTAAAGGTAAGATTTATGTTGAGTAGAACATAATGGTATAATGTAAACAAACATAAACACGCTCTTTTTAATTTTGGAGGAAAATATACATAACCTAGCTTATCGAACAAAACAGTGTTGCCACCTAATCCAAAACAAATGAAATTTATTTAAACAAGTTTAATTGCTTCAAATTGACTGGTAAATAATATTTACCGAACTCCATAATGAAGGTTATATAGGAATTTTCATTGTCAACTAACAATAATAGAATATGAATGCTACATAGTTATTCATGTTTTGGTCATGGCAGGTGTCCGAGTAAAATGTTATTGTCTCTGTATCATCAGGCAAGTCGAGTATATGTTGATAAAGGCATGAAGCAATCGCATCCCCACCTCGTCCAGATACAGTTTCATCCCACACATAGCAAGTAGCTTTATCAGAAGCGATATAGTGGATAGTCAAATTAAACGTCCCCATTTGCCGCTTGTAAAATGAAACTAAAGTAGTCAGGTAAAGAGTTGGCAACCATCGTTACAAATCAAACGCAAACACATATTGGGCTTTATTCTCTTTGACCAGAACTTTATCCCTTTTCTTGGCATTGTATACATCTTCTGCATGTAGCTGATGTTCATCTCGTTTATTGTTAACATAAAGTTTTCTTCCACCATTTGTAGATTTGATTTTCTCATTAAGCAAATCACATTTATGGAAAATATATTTATTGCCTTGGTTTTTTAAAAGGCAAGGTTCATTTCGTGGAAACATTTGGAGTGCAATGTTCAGTCGTTGATTCTTGGTACAATCTATGCATATTGGCTATAGGTAAATCATAGGATAAGTATTTATTCGCTGTTATATTTAGAGAATACTGACTTTCATAGATGGGAAATGATAAAATGTGTTGCCATGCTTCATTCAATTTTTGATCTGTCTTTACTTGATAGAAATGATTTGCCACGATCATCAGGTGAAACAATACCAGCAGATAACTCCTTTTTTGTACCAAACAATCTAAAAATCCTTTGGTTTTCCCAAATATTCTGGTAAAGCATTCTTGGCATTTCGGATGTCTTACATTGTCTATGATCACATCAGATTTTCAAGAAAATTCACGATACTTCTTGTTATCACCTTCACATTATTTGTGCATTTTCTTTCTGTAGAATGATATTAAGGACGATAAAAACTTGTTCTTCTATCGTGAGTTCCTAAGTTCCCGTATTCCTGAAAACAGGGTGCCCAATCATCTTCAGTAAATCTCTCGAAGCATTTCGTTCTGCAGTTTGAGAATGATCTTGGTTCCCTTGCTTAAATTGTCTTGCCTTTCTCTGTGAAGTAGACTTGTCCTGCATTTCGCGGCCGTTTACATTCTTCTATTTCCTTTCAGTTACGACCTTTTTTCTTGGCATCATCAGGTGGTTTTTCATTTTCTGCAACATCAAGATTTTTTGTTTGAGCAGTACTTGCAGACGAATTAATGTATATTGTGTTTTGTTGAATGTATGTTTTGCTCAATATCTAGAAGCTCTAGATTTGAAGCACCTTTAGACAGTATTCGCCTCTCTTTGGTTGCATATATTCACCTGTAATATTATAGTTTTTTTTTCCTGTAAACCATAATATAAACCACATGGTAAAAATTTATTATCAAAGTTGATATCGAAATACACAAACACTTAATGAATTGTCACACACACACACGCGCGCGCGCACAAACCCACTAAAATATAAAGTTTATGAAATTAATCAGACGAATTTTGCAACACTGCAATATTTGTGTGGTTCCTATTGTGGAATGTGTTTTTTCGTTGGTGTGACTGCATGTATGTTAAGAGTGTAATGACTTAAGTTAATCTTTTACTACAATATTCTTTCACTATATAAACATTATGTATTTTATTTGTGTTTCTTTCCGACACATTTCCCAGTCTCCGTTTCTATAATGGACAACCTACCTGCCATTATTAATAAATTGTGATGTTTGACCTAACATGTGATTCCTTCGTCGCTTCTGGTATAGAAGTATCATATCACTCAACTCATTGAAAAGTGTACCCATGGTTGGTTAATAAAATTATAAAAATAATCAGAATTAATCAGAATTTATTTAAATAATGAATATGTGAAAACTTTATTGAAATAATACGTAATAAACATTATGTTGTTTTGACTTGCAGTTTACCTAGGTTAATTACAAAATTGATGTCATCCAGTGGCGTAACTATACCGTTGAGGCCCGTGGCAAATTTATAGGATGGGGCCGTCCCTCAATGTAAAGAAGCTCAACCAACGTTGTAGTTCCTTTTTAATAAATAACTACGTAAAGTACGTACCAACGCTATTATAATTATTGTGTGCATTTTTCGTTCATTTTCTAGTAGCTCTTAATTTAAAGAGCGTATTGAATTGAAATAACAATTTTATTTTTAATCAAAATTTTAATTATTAAAATTCCTTTTTTCGGGTTTTCTGTTCAGCAAAAGTGTTAATGACAACATCAAAGTTCAAATTTCGGGTCATGGAATGTTCGATGGATAGAATAGCTAAGTTGTGTAACATTTCTTGTCCCATAGAATTTCTTAAATAAGTTTTTATCAATTTCGATTTTGAAAATGATCGCTCGGCCNAATCAAAATTTTAATTATTAAAATTCCTTTTTTCGGGTTTTCTGTTCAGCAAAAGTGTTAATGACAACATCAAAGTTAAAATTTCGGGTCATGGAATGTTCGATGGATAGAATAGCTAAGTTGTGTAACATTTCTTGTCCCATAGAATTTCTTAAATAAGTTTTTATCAATTTCGATTTTGAAAATGATCGCTCGGCACTAGCCGTAGTCACAGGAATGATTACAAATAACAGAAATGCAGTGCACACCAGGAAAGCTTGAAGACATAAAATGATTCTTTATGATTAATAAATCAGCAGGTTCTCTTATAGAAGATGATTGTTCTATTTCGTGTCTAAAAGTGGATCGAAAACTGAGAATTTCCTTGGTAAACGAGACAAATATGTCTTTTTTTATATAAATCAACAAATTCTAAAGCCTTTTCCAATAGATCGGCGTCATTTAAATTTGGCAAAGTGGCATGTTGCAAGACACTGAAATTAGAAACAATTTCATTCATTCCAAGGAAACGCGATCTCAGTTGATTAATGATGATGTCCAATACACGTTAGATTACGTTCACTTTAAACAAGCTTTCGGGATCTTGGAGACGTTCTTCCTCGCAAATTTCATCAAAATGACGTTTCACCTTCCTCTGACGAGTTTTAGGAGATTTCTGCTACACTATTTGCTTGCGTTTTTAAATCTCCAATTTCATGTCGATACATTTCAAGTTCTTCCAGACAGACTTGCAAATGCTTTGAGGCATTTGAAAGATCGATGGCTTTAGACTGAAGTACTTTAGAGGCCGCGTCGATTGTCTATAAAATTTTGCAATGGAAAACCAGTAACATAATAAAGTTGTAGTTTTCGACCTTCTTCTTCAGTGAAATAGCTTCATTTCTCTCATCTGCTTTGTAATTTAATAGAATAGTTTTTGTTAGCGCTTTTTTAACTTCAACAAACCGAACTTTTAAAGCAAAAATAGCATCGAAACGTCCTGCCCATCTAGTTGGATTTGATGTTTTTAATGTTACCGAATTTGAAGACTCCCCTTCTTTATTAGATATAAAACTTGATAGTATATTCTATATTTTGATACTATGCCCAAAAAATCATTAATTTGTTGCACGGTTTCAAAATTTTTTTGCATTTCTATAACCTCTTTTACTGCATCATTAACTAGCCGATTTAAATTATGAGCAGCACAATGGACATATACCGCATTTGGCTCGATATCTCTTACAAGATTTTGAACTCCACCATAAGTGCCTTTCGTGTTATTAGCACCGTCATATCCTTGTCCACGACACTTATTCAGAGGAANAAAATCATTAATTTGTTGCACGGTTTCAAAATTTTTTTGCATTTCTATAACCTCTTTTACTGCATCATTAACTAGCAGATTTAAATTATGAGCAGCACAATGGACATATACCGCATTTGGCTCGATATCTCTTATAAGATTTGAACTCCACCATAAGTGCCTTTCGTGTTATTAGCACCGTCATATCCTTGTCCACGACACTTATTCAGAGGAATATTTTTGTCATTTATGGATTTTATAATCTGGTTGGACATTGTTAAGGCAGTTTGATCCTTAACTTCGTGAAATCCTAAAAATGACTCTTTAATTACGAGCACCTTTGGAGTTCCATTTTCATATTTCTCGATCACACAGCAACGGTAAAGTTCACACAATTGATCTGTTTTCGAAATATCTTGAGTCGTATCAAATATAATGGAGTACAATGGTGCGGTTATTATTTCATTTACCAGCGCGTTTTCCACATTTGAACCAGAACAGCAATGAGCTAATTTTGTATTTTTGGACTTAAGTATTTTGTCTAGTCCTATGGTTTACTTAACCATCCTTGTAAAATAGGATTATATTTCGCTAATAACTCAACAATACTCAAAAAAATTTCCTCTTGGACTTGAATCATTGCTGTATGCCTTTTCTCTATGGCCACGAAAGCTAAATTACAGGTTGAAAGTGTCAGAGTAACATCAAGGAGTCTAGTGAGTACTTGGCAACAAAAAGATTTTGCTTTCTTGTTTATGGACTCTGGCTCTTCATCTAGTGTTCCGTGTAACCACCATTGTTGATATAAAAGACATGAATTCAAATTATTTTTTGATGTCTCGTGTCTTTCTATGGCTTCTACAATATGTTTCCAATCGGCATAACCTTCTATCCAAACATTTTGTATATGTTTAGATGCCCTATTTTCGAATAACCAGCATGGTTCACAATATGCCTTTTGAAGCAATAGAGAATAGGACAGCCATGTACGTTCTAGTTTTACGCCAGACTTAGAAACAATATAATAATATTTTTCCAAGAAAGATATATTGTCACTGTCTTTTAAGAAGGGGCCTTTAGGTTTACAGCGTCCGTTTACTTTTCACAGACCGTTTCACATGATCATTTAGATCTTTAAAATTACCCTTATCAGTAACATATGGCAAAGATGTAACTTTTTCCACATAAAAAAATTATTCACTTTGAGTTTTTCTCGTACCTGGTTGTGGTTGGGATTCCCCGAGCGTCACTATTACTAGAACCCGCACCACCAAAGAAGTCCCGCGGCGATAATATGAACTAACAAAAAAACCATAGATAAAATATTTCTTCCATGGCTGACAGCGTTGCTACAGCACCGCGTCTACAAGTGGCGAGGACTTTATTACTACGTACCGGATGCGTTCTAAAACTGGGCGATATCTTTTTCTTACAAATGCGTTCAAATCTTGATACATATTTTGTTTAATTTGTGTATGTACTTTAGTAGGTAACATAAATTAATTACATACAAAACTAATAAATTTTACTACATTTTGTAATAGTAAATGTTAGGACCCTCCTGTGCTCGCGGCCCACTCGGGCCGGGGGTCCCCTCCGGCCGGGGGCCCCTGGCATTTTGCCCGTCCTGCCATCCCTATTGTTACGCCACTGTGTTTATCAATAAATTAATGCAAATTCCTAGCTGTGTGATCACCTAAGATCACCACTGCCCTAGCAAAGAATCCAATATGGCTTAAAACTTCCTAAAAATAATTTTAAGCGTTTGAAGAGAAAGTAAAAATGTTCAACAATCTTATTTTAAAATAAACAAATTCTCTCATAGGCTAGCTAGTATCGCCTCACACAGTTATAACATAAAACATCTGCACACAACAAAATGTAGACAACTTTCTCTCTCAAGGATAAATTAAATTCTTTACCAGTTCTGATTTTAACAAAATATCTTTCTATAAGTGTAAAGAAACGAGACCGACAGTTCAGCTGACTGATAAAATACTAACCTACATGAAAAACAATGTGAAAATAAGCAATTGATTCAAACGGCATTTAAATATGGTTTGTAGGTTAGTTAAACAGATATATACTCTCAAATTATATACGTCTGTTATCTCAAACCTACAAGATCAAAATAATTAAAATAATAATTAAAGTTCCATGTGTTACAGCTGCTTTTGATAACCAAATTCAAAAAATTTGCCATACATATATTTGTAATAATTCAAATTAAAGGCTGGTATTTAAACCTGCATTGCTGATAAGTCGGAATAATAAATTGTTTATTGTGCTCTAAAAACATCATCAACGAAAAATTAAGATATAATGAGAGAAAAACTTTCGAATCGTATTCACGAAAAAAAAAAATTATACCTGTTAGACTTGTACCAGCATCCTTCGTGTTATAATCGTGAATACTTTTTTACCATATAACCATTTCGTCCTAAAGTCCTTGGTTATCCTTAAATGATACATATGACTGAAGTGTTTTAGCTCGGGTAAGACAACATACCGCCTAGTATGATGGTTTGATTGGAATGTGTCCATTGCTGACCACGAGACTAAATAAAAATCTCGCATACACACATAGAACTCAGCAAGACAAAAGACGGGAAAACCTTTTACAACACCATGGACATATAATTAGGAAAAGTTGTTTCCTTGTCAATGTCAGGTTTTCTCGTCTTTTGTCTTGCTGAGTTCTGTGTGTGTGTGCGAGGTTTTTATTTAGTCTCATGGTCGGCTATGGACACAGTTAAATCAAACAATCATAACATGAACTCACCATTGCCATTAAATTTCAAAGATAAAATAATACCACCTATTGAGAATGATTGAGAGCAGTGATTTGGAAAATGAATTGCCTTTAGAACGACATTAAATCCGCAGGCAGATTGGACAGTGGCACAGTTAGAGTTTTATATCTGCAGAATATATGGTTTTATGAATGTTTGCGTTGAGATTGTAATGATTAGCATTGAAAACCTACAAATTAAAATTACAGTCGGTTTGCTTAGTTACGAAAACTACTAAACACGGGAAACCCCACAGCTAAGCTCTCGTACGAAATAAAGTAAAAGGTAATCAAGTGATTTTACACTCGGAACAACGTTAAAAGGATACATTCACCCCACATCCCCTCCCCCTTCCACCAGAAAAAAAGCAATGATAATTTCTCAATAGCACGTCATTCGTAAAGACATTCACTTGTTTTAAGTGAATTAATCAGCACATAATGTAATACTTTGTCACTCACAACCAAAAGTGATTCTTGGTCACTACAAACATTTTTTTCTAGATTTTTTTTTAATACGACTCGTGTTTTACAAAGAAAACATTTTTATTATTGTGTTTTCACAAAGGTTTGTAGATGTACGAAGAATTTCTCAATAAAGTTTACAAAAAAGCACACTTCATTTTATTTAATTGTGTTATTTTTTAGTTTATTTAAAGGGTCGATAGTAAAAGAAAACATAGCCACTATAGATAAACGATTTTTATCTTTCCTGAAAAAAATTTTCATCTTTCTAAAACATATATTTATATAGACATTCGTATTAGTGCAAAAACTGTTTTTGCAGAAGCTGAATCATAATACGATTAATAAGCACTTTTCAAATATGTTTTAAGAATAATATTCCTCTCTGCAATTAATGTAATTTACACTGAACAATAATTTCAATTTTTACAATAATCTTGGTATTCGAAGTTTGTTGTGCTGCTGACTGATTCTGCGTGTGCAACTCTCGTTTACATACTCTGAACAATCGAACACAAAATAATACAAATTTTATAACGCTATTCTTAATAAACCCGATGTATCAATGTACGTTCTGTGCGAGAAACTGGTTTCCCCTAACTACTCTAATACGGAAACCAACCGAGAGGAATTACTTGCAAGTTGCAAATTTTTGCGTCATAGGAAGGGTTGTAGCACAAAGATCGAATACTAAAATGAACTTTATCAACACAGTTTTAATAATTTTGCGCACGTAAGGCTTAACTTCTCATCTATAGCGAAGACGGAGCAGTTGCTTAGAGAAGAAAGAACGGGTAAGGAATCCGTTACGGCCTGTAGTAAGGAACCATCCCAGCATTTACCTGGATTGATTTAGGGAAACCACGAAAACCCGAGATTAGGACAACCGGACCGGAATTCGAACCCAGGTCCTCCTGACTGCGATTCCGAAGGTTTACAACACCACCTTGCTCGGTTTTGCGTTTTCATATTTGTTTTTGGCTGAGTCTGTATTTGCACGTCTATGTTTGCAGTAACTCTAATACGCGGCGGTCATGCCACGAGACATGTGGTTCATCGTTCATCCGGTATTGCAGAAACTGAAATGTAGAGGGAATGTTGGGTAGACTGCGCATGGCAGATGCACGCTAACCAATATCTGTGTTCCAGCAATAAACAGCTGTTTTGCAAATAGCACTACCAAAAAAAATCATGGTTTGTATTCGAGGTTAGCACACTTATCATAGAACATACTGTTTTGAAATGTTGGTACACCATCGCCGATAAATATTTTATGCAACTAGACTGTATTCAAGTTAAGTAAAATATATTTTTGTCAATATATAAAATACATAATATGTATTTGTTAATTGTAGCTAACATTATTAAATTACGATGATTTATTTAACATTGTTATAACGATTCGACTTCGTTTAAGTGTATCTGAATAACAAGTTGCACTGTGCGTGTCATGATTTAGGTGGAACCGGTTGTTATACGTTTCATAAAACATAAAAAAGTTTGTTGTTGTGATTTATGTCGCATGGTTAAACACAAGAAGAATATCAGCAATGCTACCTCCCAATCATAACAGCATCCAAACCACACGTCGCAAAAGTTTCTAAGAAATCGACGGATGGACACTGTAAATATTTTTCGGTAAAATTCATAAACTGTACTGGAAGTTCCAATCCTAAACATAGTAGGGAAATGTTTACATGTGCCAGGCTGCAAATGTATTAATGCTGAGCATTGTTAATATAGGCGACATAGTTGGAAAACTGACTGTTTTTTTACTCTTTCCTGCAAAAATGTAGGCAAGATACCACTGATATATGAGAAAAGCATTACCCTCCGTGCTTTTGTCAGTAAGCGTGTTTAGTTTACTTTCCGAAGGAAAGACAGCCTTATGAGATCACTTTCCTGTCTGTGTGCCCCTGAGTGTGTATGTGTGTGTGTGCGCGCACGCGCGAGTGTGCCTCCTCCACCCTGCCTTTTTCAACTTTTGAACGCATGAATCGTTTTTCACCAAACTCGGTACACATATAGTAGTGTAGGTTTTGACAGCGCCAGGCACTTATTTTCAAAACGCCGGCAGTTTTAAAATTTTGGGTGATATGTCGTATCTCGGGAACCATTAAACCGATTTTAACCAACTTTTGTATGTTGACAGTGCTTAATGTAAACATGAAATTTAGTGGAGGATATTGTTGTTTGTTTGCCATTTCGGAAGATAGCACTACATTAAATAAAAAAGCTTATATTTTATAACACGAAAACTACTCAACCAATTCTAGCCAAATACGGCAAGTAAGTAATATTATGGTAGGTCATGTAAATCTATGCGATTTAAATTGAATAGGTATTTATTATAAAAATGGCGGTCATACATATTTTTTAGGTTTATTTCACATATATCTACCCTGCCGTTTTACCGATTTCGACCAAATTCTGTATGCTGAAAATGTCGGTCACAGGCATCGTATATGCCGCCACAGAGCCACTTTTGTTTGGCAGTTTGTAAGGTAGCGCTACATAAAATAATGAACTTTCTACGTAATATCTAGGGAAACAATTAACCGATACTTACCAAATTTGGCAAACAAGTAGTACTGCGGCCGGTGATGTAAATTGGTATGTTTTAAGTATGACACTTACTTTCGAAATAACAGCGGTATAGCACATTTATTTTAGTTTGCTATTTCGTCGAAATCATGTATACATGTAATATATATTTATAATATTTCATTTATTATTAATATGAACAAAAACAGTGAGAAAATAGTTGTGTTGGTAATGCCTAGTAAGAAATAGTTATCATGCAAAATATCACATTAAGTGCGCACGAATGCGGTACGCTGTCCCTTTGACGTAATTTTCCAGACATGGTTAAGCGTTGTTTGCATGAGGCAGAGGAGTTACCTGGAAGTAGACCTCTGGTAGGGTTTCAGAAAAGTTGGAAGTAACCGTTAATGGACTATTCTTACGAATACAGAGTTGGAATAGCCACTTATACCACGAAATGAAGCCACAGACGCCAGCAAAATGCTGTCACTGGCCACCAACATGTTGGAACGCTTTTCGCCAATCAACACCTGGTAACCTACTTGCCAGCCAGCAGCTTAGTCAATAAGGAACCTTCCGCATCACGCAGTAGCCAACAAAACACAAGGCACGTTCCCAGAGCCTCGCGCGACCAACCAGAGAACCGCCACACCATTTCGTCTCTGTGTACGTATCTATAGTCCATTCACGGTTACTTCCAAATTTTCTGAAGGCCTGCTGAAGTTCTACTTCCATGATATTCCTCCGCATCATGCAAACAAAGCTTAACCGTGTCTGTACAATTACATCAAAGGGACTGCGCACCCCATTCATGCGCACTCAGTGATATTATTTTGCATAAGAACTATTTCTTACTAGGCATTACCAACACACCTATTTTCTCTCTGTTCTTATTCATACTAACTATATATTGAATATTATAATTTATAGGTATCATATAAGTAAAATTTCAGTTTAATCGAAAATAATATAATTTTATGTTAACGCGAGTATAGAACGCCTGTGATGTACGGTATATATAAGAAACAACCAAAAATGGTCATACACAGTGTGGTTTTTCAAAGGTTTGATTCAAAAAGTGTGAAGAAACCGCGAATAGACTATACTTCATGGTCTTAGCAAGAAATGTTGCCGACAATCCTAGGCAGTGAATGATCATCGTACAAGAGGCTCCCTGCTGTTTCATCATCAACATATCATAACGCAACTACCCGCTCGTAGAAAAGTGAATTTATCGGTTTAGATAGGCTTTATTCTACACATGTTGGGAACAAAACGAGATTTATTATGGGAGAGTTTGTCATAAGGAAAATTTCCGCTGCTAGGTGCGCATTGCTCCAAAGGTAACTTTTTACAAAAAAAAATTAAGCTACGTGAATAATAAATACAAAGATTTTACTTAATTACGAAGCTAGTTTATATCTGATTTATGATTTTTGTGACTATCCTGGTTTTAACGTAGAAAATAGAGAAAATGCCGACACTAGCGCATTTTCCCTTTGCCAAACTTGTAACATAGATCTTCCCAACCTGTGGTAGAAGTGACCTTGGTATAGGCCTACAATGCTACACAAGTATTATGGAGCAGCGCCAGAATGTAAGGGTGGGGGAAACGAGAGATCCCCGAGAAATCCTGCCGACCAGCGACATCGCCCAGCACGATTCCTACATGCAAAAATCCAGGGGCGAAACCGCCGGGAATCAAACCCGATGTTCGCCTAGGTGGGAGGCGAGTAGTCTGACCACTACACCACCGCGGCCCCTCTCCACAGGAGATACGTGTTCCAACATCACTCTGGTTAAGCCCACGCTACATAATATGAATGGATGGAAAAATAATATCCCCCTACTCTTCCCGGCTATTTCTTAACTAATTTTCCATCTCTCTCTAATAAAGAGCATTGTTCTTACCCATATTTTCCGTTTATAAATAGTAACTGAAAAATATCGCTAATTCATTTTAGGACAAGCTTTGCTTCAAACACGCGCGGGTTTCTTTTTAAGTTCGCAATTTGGTCAAAATTTATAAGATATGACCAAATTAATCCTGAGTTAATAACAGATCTACAAGGAAACAACCACCGAATCCCATGCCACCTGATTTGAGGTGAAAACTGTCTGGACAGCGGCAATGAGCACCAAACTCAGGCTCGACAATACATAGAATTGTGGATTCCTGACTGTAGATCGTTCAAAATGCAAAGTTTTCATGTCCTTAAATATAATAGATAGTTTATCATGTTTGACGTATTTCCTGCCGAGAGAGTTTTTGTTTTCTCTGCTCACAATTCCCTGTTCAAAGGATAATTCTTGGCACATTTGATAACTTAAAACTAATCGAGGCCAGCCATAATTTCGTAACGTCACTGAAGAACGGCTTATTCAAGTCGAGAGTCTGGTTAGTTAGAATTGCATTTACAAAAATATAAAAAATCATGCTCTTTCACTTACTTTTCGAATAAGTTTAGCGGAGTTGAGTTGAAATGAGAGATTCGGGCGGCTCTCAACAGTGATATCTTGAGATGCGATGAGGGTGAAATGAGGTAGGAATTGAGCGGCACCGGAATTCAAGGGCGGGAAAATGGTAGATTCCCGAGAAAACCCGCCGACCAGTGGCATCGTCCGGGAGTTGCCCAGCCGGGTATTGAACCCGATTCGCCATGGCGGGAAGCGAGCAGTCTAACCACTCAGCCACGACGGCCTCATTATAGAGTTATAAATCCAGAAGACAAAAATAAAAACTTGAAAACATAATTTCATCACTCCACGGTGCGCGACGCACTTCAATAACAGCACAACTATTGTTCATTTAGGTGAAATAATATACTAGTGCTGTAAGATCGTGAGCACGGAATGAATAATTGTGCGAATTTATTTCAGTACAATATAGATTTCAAATACACGTATCAATATGTTATGTTTTTAAATGGATCACGGTTTATCAAACACGCCCAGTTGAACTCTGAGTTAATAAAATACTTGGAAGGAAACAAGTATCGAACCCCGTGCCACCTAGTCCGGGGTAAAACTGTCTCCACACTGGGGCAGCAGCCAATGAACAAATAGCTGAGGCTTGGAAATTCATGGTACAATGGAGTCTAGCATACTGGGTGTTTCAAAATTTCCTGACGCTAATCATAAGTCAAGGAAATCCTTTCGAAACATTTTTATTCTCAGATGAAATGTTTTATGGAAATATAAGCCACTGAAATGTTCAACCACACGAATTCCTTTTGCTGCAACTAGCTAAGAAATTAATACATTCCCTAAGCCTGCAGTGTTATTAAATTAATTCACACAGTGACTTCTTAAAAATAACTACGCTACTAGACGGGCCGTGCTCGATTATTACAAAGCTTTGGCTCACTTCTACATAGACAGTTTATTTGCGTGAAGATGTAATTAATGGACAAATATGAAAAGCTGATAAAAATTTCGTTCGTGGGCCAGTCTGAAGAGTCTGCTGGATCATATGTCGCCCACGCACCGCTAAAGTTGCAACGTCTTTTTAATCCAGATAGGAAAACTGAAAACTGCTTCCTAAATGTATATGTAAATTTGTAAATCATATTTTTTTTTGTGACGTTTGAGGCTGACGCTATAAATACTACTTGCCTATTTCTCATGGAAAGTTAGGATTCCACATTCTCTGGGCGACGTTACCAAACTATTGCTGAAACCACTTGAACAATTACGTCATGGGTGTTTTCTACATCGCAGCTCATGCTAAGGTTCTTGCTAGTCATGCCCATTCACTATGGGGCGATGAAATTAGTTTCAGTTCACTGCGAAGATTGAAAAATTTATTTCAGTTGTATGATAAGCATGAGAGAAAAAAAATATTGCGAACAAATTTCACAAGGCTGCATTAATTAATTTTTTCATCCACGTGTTCGTTGGATTAAAATATGATGTACATCATCGTTAACAACGTATGGTTTTATTTTTACTTGTACTGTGCGATTCAGCAGCTCAGGAGATTGTTACAACACTTCAAAAATACAACGATTTTTTTTTTTATGAGTTCCGAAAAACATATAACCAATTGGTAAGTAGATGTTTATATTTATACTGCATTTTTGTGTTCTGTTGTAACAAACAGTTTTGATTGCTTGTAAAAAAAAATTTTACTGCGTCTATTTTGAAACGAATAAATGCTGGTGCTGGTTTTTGTCACTTCCCATAAATAATGTACACTAGAGAGCCAAAAAAACTGGTATAGGAGTGCGTATGCAAATAACAGAGGTATGGAACCAATCGGAGTAACGCGATGCGGTCGGCAGCGCCTATATAAGACAACAAGCGTCTGGCAAAGTTGCTAGATCGGTTACTGCTGCTATAATGGCAGGTTATCAAAATTTAAGTGACTTTGAACGTGGTGTTATAGTCGGCGCACGAGAGATGGGACATAGCATCTCCGAGGCAGCGATAAAATTTGGATTTTCGCATACGACCATTTCACGAGTGTACCGTGAATATCGGGAATCCGATAAAACATAAAATCTTCGACATCGCTGCGGCCGGAAAAAGATCGTGAACGAACGGGACAAACGACGATTGACGAGAATCATTAAACGTGACAGACGTTCAACCCTTTCTCAAATTTGCGCAGATTTCAATGCTGGGGCATCAACAAGTGCAAGCGTGCGAACTATTCAACGGACCATCATTGATATGGGCTTTCAAAGCCGAAGGCCCACTCGTGTACCGTTGTTGACTGCACGACACAAAGCTTTACGCCTCCCCTGGGCCCGCCAACACCTCAGTGGATTCCACAGTTGACATAACGTTATCCTATAAATGGATAGGCGCTTCCCATTCTTCGCGCTCTATCTCTAGAACGGTTAATTATAAAAAATATCGCCTAAGAGCAAATGTGTAGATAACTTTATGCTCTACAAGTTTTGTAGCGACTTCAAACATCATTTAAAGCATAGGAAACAAGAGATTAACAAAAAAAAACAGATTTTCGCGACCATTGACCTTGAATATCTTGACACGCGGATACGAGATTATAAAAGACTTTTTAGCAAACCTTTAGAATGTCAAAATAAAGATGTATGCAAATTTTCAGCTTTCTGACTTTCATTCCGAGGTTGAATCCCTATTTGACTGGACTATAACATCTTTGAAAGATTTAACTTCACTAAAAGAACAAAATGTGATAGATATGTATTTGTA
>NQII01000057.1:409479-535070 GCA_002778355.1 Clitarchus hookeri | reverse complement strand
ATATATAGTGGGTTGTACAGCGAGAAATGCACACTACACATATTCAGTAAAGCTAAAATTACACACAACCCCTATTACATTTTGAATGTAATAAACTGGAGTAAAAATGGCTTTTTAAGTCAAAGTACATTTCAAAACTACACGCAAGGACAAAAAAATGTGTTGCTTCGTACCTAAATTGATTTTCAATATAATAAACTTGGATGAAAATGTTTTAAATTGAAGTGGACAGGGAAACCCTACCACCTGACGTATGCCCTTCCATTACGACGTTTCAACGCTTTCTCGACAAAATTCACATCTGGAAAATTCGTCTGCTGGATCTCCTAGGCGTAGAAACCTCCACGGATGGATATGTTTTTCAGATATTCGAGATAGTACGTCCTCAGAGCATAATAGCATATACATGTCGCACGCGAAACAGTTTGGGGCTCAATTTCGCTAAGAACCCTTTCTCGAAGATTGGAGATGTGCACCAGGTCACCGATCTTTGCTTTAGGCTTGCATGGGTCTCTGTTCTTGTGGTTGGAATACACAGTTCGAAGCAGGGAGTCGAATCATCCTTGTCATCTTCAGGCTTCATGCGAGTGGTAGAATGAGCTGTGGAATTATACTAGCTGATGAGTTTCGGCAATCGCTTCAGCCACTTGTAGCTGCCATTCGCCGCAAAATACTTCCACATCTTTCCCTTCAGAGTCCTGTTGATTCTCTCGAAGATAGTTTTTTTGAGATTTCTATATGTGGAATAATTATTCATGTTATGTTTCTTCATCACTGCCTTTAACTTTGAATTGTAGAAATCTTTACCCTTTGCGGTTTGCAAATTAGTCTGTTAATGTCCTTCACACAATACATTTGCCATGGCCTCTTTGACATTGCGTGTATTCTTCGTCTTGACCGGCCTGGGCCAGGCGAATTTGCTATAGACATCGATGACTGTCAACATGTATTTGTAGCTCGTGTTGACCCGAGCATATCGTTTTGTCTCGATGTGGTCGGCTTGAAACAGGTCGTTCACCCGCAAATCACGCCTTGCGACAGCGGTAGTTGCGCCTGGTGGCCGCATGCAGTTCGTGCGCGATTCCCAACCGACTCATCGTATGTAGCCTCCCTTCTTCAGTTCTTCGATGGCTGATATAATATCTTTGTGTGCTTGTAATTTAAAACCCTTTGCAAAGTGGTCAGTAGTCGTTATCTATCCGTGAGTTCGTTCGGGTCGTCCCAAAACACATCCGTCTATCTTGTTCAGACCTTCCCCACTTTTCCGTGCTAGCCACTGAAGAAATCTGTTAAAATGTCAATTTTTTCATGATCTTCGTCCTTATAAGCACCAGTCTCGGGATCGTTTCCTTGTTAAAGAATTTACGTGAATTCGAGTAACATATTACAGCAGGTAGGATTCTGTAAACTCCCTGGCTCTCTTTTAATTTAGAAGTTCGTAAAACCCAAGGGTTCCGTGCATCTGGTAATCGCCTACTTGGATGATCCAACCTGATAGAAACTCTATTTTATCAGCTCCGAGGAACCATTTATCATTATGCCTGAATACACCGTACGTCGTGTCATTATGAGATGTGTATGATCGTAGGTACCCACAAGCCAGAGCATTGGATTTTAGGACATTCTTCCATAACTTTTTCTTGTGTGGGAAATCAACATCCAATCCATCGTCCTGATGCATTTCTACGTCATCACATTTCGCTTCTTCACAGGCTCGGCAGTCTCGTCGACTTTGGTCTTCACAACTACGTGTGGTCGGTAGCTCTCCCTGAGTAAATCGATACAGCTAGTAATGGGCTTAAAAAATTTCTTCATTTATAAGGTCGTGTGAAAGTCTGGTTCACTTGCCGAGCAAATACTTCGAGCGAACCGATTGTATCGCTCGATGCAGGTCGCCAGCAATGTCCAACATCGTACTGAATAAAGATTGTTACTGTTACTCTTTTAAAGGTTTAGTCGTGAGTCTCCGATAAACGATTTTCGATTATTTCCAGACATTTGCTGCAGGCATCCAATATGGCCCTGCTTAATTTTTAAAAATATGTTTTCATAGTGAGATGGGACTTTGAGGTAGCGAATTTATGCTGTATTGAATCTTTCGGCACTTTTATATTATCTTCATTTTTTGCCGATGCCACATTCAATCTGCCGGTACTTAGTCTTTGAACTCTCGTTTAGTACTCGTCCATGACCATCATATCATACGACCTCCGCCTTCACACAATCCAGAATCACCCCAAGGTCAGATAAGTAAGTGCGAAAAAATTTGTTCTGCTCGGACAACACAATGCGTAATTCCGATATAATGCCGTTACCAGTTTCGATGACGAAATGTTTATTAGCAGCATCTTCCAATAATTCGGGTTCACGAACATTTCGAATTATTCTTTTACCAGCATCACAAGATCCATCGTTTCTTGATACGAGCCAAAATTCATCTTCGTTTTTTAAGACGTAGCTTGGAGCTACTCTGCCCGAATTTTGATATACTGTACATCATTCTCGACGGTCGACGTTTAACTGATCGAAGCCGTGTCGGTACCTGCCATTATATAGAGGCCAGTCGTTTACAATCACCAAAAATCCATACTTGTCTTTTCAGCAAAAAGAACACATGCCCTTGAAATCCGATAATGTCATGTCCGTATTTTTGTGGACATATTAAACATGTTGCGAATTCGTATCGCACCCAACAATGAACGAAGAGTGATCGTGAGTGCGAATAAGAACATGTTACAGTAACTTCATTTATTTAAAATGCACACCCTGTTCCTACAAAGAAACACCGACATAGACAGATTTGTTGCACATTGCCAACCGACGCTGTGTAACTGGAGCGCGAGTCTCACAATAATTACTATTAGTTAAGTCCCTGGGCTCACGAGCTTGCAGGGATTGCGGGGTGCTAAACATGGGCGAAGAAAACATTAACAGATTAAAATTGTGGTATCAAGACATGATTAACTATGGGAAATAATGATTATTGCTAAAAAGGTGAAGGATCAGGGCGGGCATATGCGAATCTGCCCCCTCTAGCACCCCACGAAGCCAACAAGTTAAAAGTGGCGAACACCTGCTCTAGGCTTGAGCAGTGTTCATGTCAAAATTTGACATCGCCAGCAGGTTACACGGCTGTTGTTCGCATGACAGTGCAAGCATACCTCCAGTCGGAAATACTAGCTGTGTCCTGAAATAATTATGCATGCTTCTGAGGACACAAATATACAGCGGTAAAGGCCATCAGAATTTCAGTTTATGTTCTCAGACTAGCATGAGACACAATGAATGATCTCTGGGCTGGTCGATGGCCAGAATTTCTCTGCAACCTAGCGAATGGGGTCATGGATGGTTGATGGCCTATCAAAGCTGAACAACGCTGCTGCAAAACTGAATACTTGCAGGATACTCTAGAGAAAACACATGTCAGACCAGAATTACACCGTCATTTGCGAATGTCACAGTTTTGACACAATTATAATTTTCAGGGAAAACCCTAAGAAAAAACGTCACGGAAAGTGATCTCTCTCTCTCTCTCTCTCTCTCTCTCGCTCTAAGATCACCGTGAAGCGGTACACACAGTTGTGGTACACCCAAAAAATAATGTAAACGTCATACAATGTTTAAATTTTGTACCTGTATTATACCAATGAAGATAATGTATGACGGTACATGCAATTGTCACACTAGAAAGGACATGCAGCTAAGGTACTGACACTAGCCTAAGTGTTGTACAAAACATCTCATGGACAACAAAAATTACTGTACATTAAAACCTTCGGGTGGGTAGGGGGTAGGATTTGAACTGGCCAAGGTGTGTGCCGAAAGTGAAAGCTGGTCAACGATGTTCCATGATAAATAAATTACTATTTCAGCTATGGTTATTGGTACGAAGACAAGATGCTGGCCCCTGGCTGCAACACTTGTGCAACATCCAGTCCCCTTGAAAACCAACTGGACCAGCTACCATTCAGTGGCATGGGCCTCACCGACATCGGCCACCAAAAACATGAACTCCCTCAATACAATGGTGTACGATTTTATTGCAATATTACACACATATGTGACCCTTTTACTTATTGAAACCATCAGAATCATCTCTTTTTGAATTAATTGAAGGTACTTTAACCAGTTATGATTATGCAGTGAGTTGTGGCAGAATTTGTATGCTGTTAGGTTGTCGGGTACACCACCCGAATTGTGACACTCAAAGTAACAAATATACTAAATTTGCCTGAATTAAATAATTATGATAATTAAACAACTCTTGCATCTCGTTCTGTTCCCTTAATTATTGATGATATGATAATGTAAGCACAATATTCCTACATCGTCGGCTTCCATTGCACACGTGTGGGTACACACACATTTCCCACCACATCGGACCACCTAGTTTGAGGTTTCCTACATGTGCTGCGAGACAGATTTAACCACTTAATTGTATACATTAATGAATTACAAAGCTAACACTGAAATAACATAAATAACCATTGAGCCAGTAACAAGAATTGCACTGACTCAAGGGGTGTCATAGATAGCAAACACATGTCACTTGTCCCATTGTCTTAAGTACATTGCAACAGACTGCTGCACAGTGTGCTCGTGGGCTGGGTGTGTTGGTTCTTCGGTGCTTCTTGGTGCGCTGTCAAGTGCACAATTGTATTGCACAGAGGGGGGACAGTAAGGGATCGAAAGGAGAGGAGGCATGACCGATATCAAATTATAGTAAATTTAATTACAATTGATAACAGGTAAACATAAATACAAGACACTGCACAATGATAAAAAATACACAAAAAGTACTTTGAAATAAAAACACATAAAATAGTTATTAATTGAATATATAAAAGTTGGCATGGAAAAAATATGTCGGCATGATAATCATGTAGTCTGAAGTTGTCCCTCGAAATATATAGCCATATACTATTTGTTAGGAATACATCCTTCATTACTTAAATTAATGTTTAAATGTAATTATTCTTATTTTAAATTTAGTGTCCGAATGTTCTCGGATATAGGATCAGTCGAATTTGTGTAAGGGGTGTAATGCACACATGCTCGCATACCAAAAACACAAATAAATGTTTATTATAATCCTGTGTTATGCACTGTTTGTTATGTTGACCAGAAGGGAAAAATATGTGTTGCACCTAACACATTTGCACTTCACCGAAAAACACACATAGTGGTGTAGACACCCAATGAAGGAGTCGTTGGTTTGGAGAAACAGCAGATTCCCGATGCGATCTTAATTTGTCCAGTGGTTAATCGGCTTTGTCATTACTGAGGAGCTATTAACCAGCCCGAAATCAAATGGCCCCACGAGTTGACTATTGGGACATGGTGACGGGATGGCCATATGATTCCAGTGGTGTCTTAGCCGACTAGCAGGAGGCTTTCTTACACAAATTGCTGGGTACATGTCGTTGGAGAGGTCATCTACATGTTCGGAGCACGGCCATCCAGGTAGAGGATGTGTTGTAGCTGCACTATGATTGTAGGACAAATGGGCTAAGAAGAGCTGATGTGGTGCACATCTTATAACCCCTTTACAAAAGCAGTTCGTTTGCCGCAGCCCGATGTTCCCCCACTGCATGGCTACTGGCAGCAGGATGGTGGAAGTCGCAACCATCAGCTAGGACACAGGTGATAGGGACCCTGGGTGTACAGTGGTGGTGATTAGGTGAGGTGATTTCCTCGGTGATGCGGCACTGAGAAGACTGCAGTCGAAGGTGGGTGGTCCCCAAATGCCATGCAGGGTGCATGCAGTGAGTGTCTGATACTTTTAGAGTGGTGGGGTGGGCTACAGCTTTCCTCCGCCACTGTCTCTTTTCTGTTGCCGCAGGTGGAGTTAAGACTGTGATGTGGTCGCAAGAGATGCCGGATGGGTAGCTGGGTGTCCCCAATATGATTCACAGAAATGTCCACCTCGAGTACCACTGAGACTTCGCGCTTTGTGATGAATGCTGATTGTCCGAACAGCATCGCTGGGCAGGTATGTCACAGACAGTTTCGGATACCTGGTATGTGAGTCTGGGAGAGTACCTTGAGCCACATTGTCATGGATAGTCATCGCGATATAGGATGTCGCAGTGCAGGGTTTCGCGGTACAGCAGCCAGTTAGAACTGGAGCAGCTGGGTTTGTAGTGGTGGCAGCATGTGTGGCTACAACAGTAGGTGTCAGTACACCAGTTAATGACCTGTCATCTGCAACTACAGCAGGGCATCTGGATACTGGGTATCTCAGGGTTCAGTAGGCGTTGAAGCATGCTGCATTCGGTGGACTCAGGCACCAATGTGTAATGGTCAATGTGCTGTGGTGGATGTGGTATTTGAGCACCAACTGTAGTTTGTACCTGGGGGGCATCAGGAAACACAATGCCTGTGGTGGAATTTGTGTTTGGCAGGTCATCTAGGTGGACAGTAATGCAGCATCACCTACCCACATGCACTAGGTAGCAGGTCTCCCCACGGAGGCACATCACCTTATGTGGGCCACTCCATTTGTGGGTGAGCCATTCATAGAAATTTTTGGTCTAGGCAGTGATGTGCCAGCATGTAAACACATTGGCCAGACTGTAAGTCGGCTGGTGGGCGAGTGGTGGTATGAATTCACTGAGCTGTATAGTGCTGCTGGTGATCATATGCATCCTGTAATGCTCAAGCCCTTCGCTACCAGCATGGTCTGCTGCTGTGCTTTCTTGATCCATGCGCGAACACTACAAGGAAAGGGAGCTAGTGACCTTGGAGCAGCTCCACTGGTATTTTTCCACTGTCGAGGTTCGTTGTTGAGTTGGGAGATTTGAGCATATATTAACAGCGAGATCTTGAGAGCCGAGGAAATGTTCATGCATATGTAGAGGGCGATAAGAGTGGTGGGCAGGTGGTCGATCCAAGAAGTATGGTTATCACTTATGTGCAGGCAGAACTGTGTTTTTAATTCCTGATTGTGCCTTTCCTTTGGATTTGTGCATGGATGATACAGAGCAGTAATATGATGTAGAATTTCCCACTTTTTACAGTACTTGGGACACTTCTTGCCAGCAAATGATGTGCCATTATCAGCCAATACAACATGTGGATATCCGTAGTAGAATAAAAATTAATTTTCTAGTACTTTTGCCAACTTCCTAGCACTTGCACTTGAAACAGATGATGTCTCTACCCATCTAGAGCACAGATCGGTAACGGACACAATAAAGAATTTGTAGTTTGCAGTTTGTGGTTATGGATCCATTAAATAACGTGCTACAGTTTCAAATAACTCAATACGTAAGCATAGAACTTGCATTTGTACTCCATCAGAATGGTAGCTTTTCAATGGGTTACACAGCACACACTTGCATTCAGATTGGCATGTCATGTGATATTTCAGGCCTATAAACATTCTTCTAAATATGTATGCATGTTTACATGTCACCAGTGTTTCTTGCCCAATCAATAATGTGCATTGATTAGGCACAAAGTGTTTTGTTTTATGTAACACATACATGGTCCATACCCTGTCATATAGCTGCTATAACATATGTTCTGTGGGAGTAATGGTGATTAGCATTCGCAAATGTGACACTGTTGGTTTCAGCTGGTGGGGAGTGATATGGAGTACGGAAAGAATGGCTTCGCACTTCTCGTCGCATGCTATTTTTATATTTTACTGACTAAATGACAGCTACATTTTGTGCTCATTAACGCCTTAGTGATGCTCAACTGGACTGAATTTCGCACTGCTGTAGTTGATTACTTGCGTACTGCTACTGTTACTAAGCCTAATAGTTTCTCACTCGTGTCTGTTCGCAGATATATGTGATGGCTTGTACCATGGTATGAAAGTAGACGGTAGTTGTGGAAATTAGTTTCATTTGGCTGAAGTGTTGGAATGTTCCTTTGTCCAGCTAAATTTTTGAATATGTGAAAATAGTTCGGTGAATAGAGCTGTGATCACTGCAATATTTTGAATGTATTTATGGAAAAATTTTAATACAAGAAGCGGGGGGTGACTTGGGAATTTTTTTTAAGTAAGTTTAAGGGCCGAAAATCAATTTAGAATTTTCAGGAACAATTTGTTTCGGATATAGTGTGATGATAGATTTACAACATCTTGTATTTCTTGCACTTGCTCTTTATTGATATGAAACTGATATGGTGAGTATCGGTAAGGAAAAAATTATGATTTTGAATTAGCGCTATTCTGTGATTGGTCACACTGGATAGCACATTGGATTAGAGACGGCGATAATATCTCACGGCTCGTTTATAATGCATTGGATGACGGCAGAGTACTCGGGCGGCACAGCTTGCAAAATGTTCACTTGTGTATCACCACAGTGAAAATTAAATATGAACAAAAAGAGGAGGAAGTAGCCACATGACCGACGCAAAATGCAGATAATTCTGCACCGGGCAGATACCTCGGGGCAAATGGATTTGCTCTCGCTGCACATGCGCAGTCGACATATGTAGCCTTCCACAAGATGGCTGCCATATTGCAATTGGCAAAAAATACGAGTTGGTTAGGTGGAAATTACTCACAGTGATTTAATCTAAGTGGGATATAAAATTTCATTGATTGATACTGACAATGGCCATCAGTTGTTCTGCCTGTGGATGTACAAATAGGTTTAAAAACCGAAGTACAGGTGTTACTGGTAAGTAGTGCCTGTTGTTGAATTAATTTGAATATATTTGTAACTAGCTACAGTATATTCATAGTGTACACTCTATATGTGCGGTTTTCTTTACAGATTCTGTAAAGATAAAATGAAACTCGTATCTTGAATTGCAGCACTTCGGCAAGAAAATTGGCAACCTACTGTGCACAGTAGAGCTTGTGTTGACCATTTAAGTGAAGACAGCCTAGGCAGAATTTCTCCGAGTTGTATCAGAATATGAGGCCAAACACTGTGTTCAGCATTTCCATCGTATTTGCTTAAAGTAAATACTAAATGCAACATCTAAACATAACCTGTCAAATTTATTAGGGGTGTCTGCACCAGCATGGGTAGCTATGAACCATGCTTCAATGATTGAAATCAATTGATATAATTAATAAAACAAGAAATTAAAAATCAACATATGCATTTTAAATTTAAATGTCACCTATCACTGTTAGGCAAAGTTACCCTGAAGTGGCATAAAGTACCCAAGACGACTGTATTGTAAATATCATAAGGTTAAGGCAGTGTTTCAATTCAAATGAGGTGATCACAAATGTTTATTTAAGGTCTACCTAATTTACTAAGCCATTAATATTTTTTTTTTATATAAATTTTTATTTCCTGCATTGAACTAGTTTGCAAAATCACCATAAGCACACTAATAGTGTATCACACTCGCACAGAATAGCACAATATCCTTTGCTACATTTGCAAAATCATGTATATTTTTTGTAAATTTTTGTAATATTTTCCAGGCAGGTGACTTTCTACAAAAATTCTTGTCTTGTGTTGTGTTGTCAGTGAAGGTTCTGTTAATTACAGAAATATTAATTGTTTAAGTTTATATTTACCTACTTTGAAGAAATACTCCAGTAATTGTTAAAATTCACTTTTTGAATCAAACCTTAGAAAAATCATACCACGTACGACATATTTGATTGTTTCCTAACTATGCCATGTATTGCAAGCATTTTATACTCGTGTTAACATTAAAGTACCTTATTTCTTGCTAGAAAAAATAATTTATATTTTATCTATAAATTATAATATTTCGTTTATAATTAATATCGATTAAGATAGTGAGAAAACAGATGTGTTGGTAATACCTAGTAAGAAATTGTTCTATGCAAAATATTATTGCACTGAGTGTGTATGAGTGGGTGTGCTGTCCCTTTCATCTAATTTTATAGACTCGGATAAGCTTTGTTTGCAAGAGGCGGAAGAATATCCTGAAAGTAGAACTTTAGCAGGGCTTCAGAAAATTTGGAAGTAACTGTGAATAGACTATACTAACATCTGTAGTAATTTTCAGAACATCATCATTTATCAATAATTAATTCCGATCTATTCCAAAGTAGAACTTTAGCAGGGCTTCAGAAAATTTGGAAGTAACTGTGAATAGACTATACTAACATCTGTAGTAATTTTCAGAACATCATCATTTATCAATAATTAATTCCGATCTATTCCAAAGTAGAACTTTAGCAGGGCTTCAGAAAAGTTGGAAGTAATTGTGAATAGACTATACTTACATCTGTAGTAATTTTCAGAACATCGTCATTTTTCAATAATTAATTCCGATCTATTCCAAATGGTAAACAAACAAATTTCGCACCCCTGACGTGACAGTTATTCAATGCTCTGTGTTATATACTATGCTAGCTGACCCGACGGACTTTGTACCGCCTAACAGTCAATGAATGTCGTGTTAACTTTTAGTTTAGCTTTATTTAGGATTTTATTAACGTAAAATAAAATTAATACTCAAAATGTATTAAGTTCAATATTTTATTATAAAAATATATATAATGAAAATTAAAAATCAATAAAAGTACAAAAATCAAGTATTTCAATGACATGTCAGCTGTATTTTGCTGCATGGGTTTACTCGCTATAATTTTCTTCAGTGAAGCACCTTGTGATATACGACATTTTTCGTTTTGTTATCAGATGCAAGAACAAATAAAGCCGATGGTTTGCCAACGCGTGAACATGCCACGTATAATTGACCATAAGAAAAACATGCATTTTCTAGATTCAGACCGCAAACACTCAAGGATTGGCCTTGAGATTTGTTAATCGTCATGGCGAATGCAAGACGAATCGGAAATTGAAGTCGTTTAAACTCAAAGGGCTTATCGGTTGGGATCATAGGAATTTTCGGAATGGGAACTTCCTCATCTTTGAATTTTCCTTTGAGTATCGTCGCGTGAATCACATTGGTCATCAGTTTTCTTATCACCAAACGCGTTCCATTGCACAGCTTTGGTTGGTTTAGATTTCGAAGCATTATTACTACCGAGCCAACCTTCAGTTGTAAATTGTGCGGTGGTAAGCCAGGCACATCCAAGGAGTTTAAAAATTCAGTTGGATAGTTGGTGGCTTCGTCTTCGTTTATTACATAGTCAATAGATTCAAATGAATGCAGATTACATACTATTTGATTCTGAATTACTATATTTAAGTCATCCACATCTTTGTTCTTAGCCACCAAAATTGCTCTCTCACTCAACCATTTGTTATTTTTGTGATTATCAATGATGTTTGGGAACACTTTCTTAATGAGCTCGTCTTTCGATGAGATGAAATTGCAAAAATTCGGAGGAAATGAAATCAATCCGCTCGATTCGTCGACAGGAACATGGCCATTACCGATAGTCAGCAATTGCTTGGAGAAATCTCCAGCAGATGGATCGTTCAGCAATGCAACTCTCATGTTTGCTGCCAGCTGAAGTTTCTTCACATAGCGCCACAGATTTGATTATTTGAGGCAAGTGTTTATTTCATCGGCAGCAGTCGATCTTGGAATGACTGGCAGTGTTTGGCGGAAGTCGCCAGACAGTAAAAGCATTGCGCCTCCAAAACATCTCGAGTCATTGCGCAAATCTTTCAATGTTCGGTCAAGTGCTTCTAATGCGCGTTTGTGCGCCATTGTGCATTCGTCCCGGATAATGATTTTAGATGCTACTAAAACCTTGGCCATTGCATAGCGTTCCACAATGTTACATGTCAGTTGTTCAGTAGTTTGAAGGTTTAACGGCAGTTTAAACGCTGAATGAGCCGTACGGCATCCTTCTAACAATGTGGCCGCTATTCCAGAAGAAGCAACTGCTACCGCAATGTCGGATCTCGCTCGAACAGTGGCCAAAATCAATGACATGAGGAATGTCTTCCCAGTTCCACCGGGGGCATCCAGGAAAAATAAGCCACCATTTCCCTCATCAATTGCCTTGATTAATGTATCATACACTTCCTTCTGTTGGGGGTTCAACAGGGGCACATTCGTTTGAACTGATTGGTCTAATTCATGTCGATCATATTCACGTTCTCGTTCTAATTCTCGATTAAATGTGTCATTCATTCCTCGATCTGACTAACAAACTGCCGCACATGAAGTAACACATGCCTATGATCAAGAGCAAAGCCTAGTTATGCATCTCATCATTCACCTCAAGATCGGGATTTCTTGAACTGACACGAATTCTATGTAAAATGTCTTCTGACATGTCATCTTTGTATTTGTTCCACAAGTCACGTGGATTCGATGGGAATCATGTCGAAATGATGATAGCAAATAATGTGCATATTGAATGGAGTTGCAGAAATAATTGCTTCAGCGATTTTCGTGTCCCTTGAGTATCGTTTTCAAGCAAATTGAGCACTTGACATGCAGCATGAAATGTTGGGCACACTATACCATTAACAGTTCGTAGTGATTCAAATGATGTTGGCCCACGAACATTCACCAGCAACAACCGCAAATAGAAGCATTCATCATTCTTCGGATGAACTGTGTAAATACGACCAAAAGCATCAGTAGAACGCACATCCGGATGACCAGGAACCGCATCGCCTTGCTTCCGACGTTGAAATTTCTTCGATGAAGCATTCCAAGTGTAATAATGTGGCATCTCCGAGTCCAGCCGTTCTCGAGTTATAAATGATGTAACTAACCCGACTTTGTTATATATATATATATCTCTTTTTTTTCATGTTAGCATTCCTTATTTATTTTAGAGGCAATTCTTGAACTTCAGTTAATGTCATGTCAAAAATGTCATCCATATATAATGTATGAGAAAATTAATTTACATTATAATTATTTTTTCGTGAAAATGTATGATGTTTAAATAGCCTATATGTTATTCCGGGCACAGACAAATCCAAAAAATCTAAAATCATTGAAATCGGTCCAGCCGTTCTCGAGTTATAAATGGTGTAACTAACCCGACTTTGTTATATATATATATATATATATATATATATATATATATATATATATATATATAGATTAGTCCAAGAAGAAACTTCTATAATAATTGCAGAATACATTTTAAAAGCTAGTAACATCACAACGATTTTTCTCCCCTTGTGTGTAAAGCCGATGAGGATGAAGCGAGATGAGTACGGAGCAGTGCCAGAATAAAAAGTTGGGGGGAAACGAGTGAACGCAGAGAAATCCAACTTACCCACGGCATCGTCCCGCATGGAAATCTGGAAGCCACCTCAGAAAATATGTGTCTTTACTTAGATAAAAAACTTCCTTCATTGGAAAGTTATTTTTAAAAATATGTTTGTTGGAAATATATTTTTATCACATGCAAAATTCAGTAAAAACTTTAAATATTTGTAAAAAACAATTACAAAAAGAAAAATTAATAAAACACTCAAATACATTTTCGTACACTGTTTATTTAGTACACAGTCAATACAGAATGCAAAATACAAGCATATGTCATCTTACTTTTTCGAAATTGTAACTATTTCAAATATTTTTTATTGTCTCTGGTAAACTAAAAAATGTACACATTGCACTATTTTAGTAGACTGTCACGTGCAAGGCTAAGGAGTTCGCGAATGATGATAAGCATTATCTACTTGCAAAAGGCAGCACCTGTCTCGGGATCATGGCGATGACCGTCGTCTCTACCACTCACAGCCCCAGTCAATAGTTGGTCATCCACCTCCTCGTATCCACACTGCAGATATTGCACATCTTAAACAGTTGGCTACACGATGTACACTTCTCATTGGAGAGGTGTACATGTGTGGGACCATCGCCAACAGCAGGTCTGGCTTCCACAGCTCCAGGAATACACACTGCTGAGCGGCATCGACAAGTAATTTCAGGTTCGTTTCCCGAGATGGAGGCAGAATCAACCATGGTGGGTACCATCGCGAGTGTATGGCACCGACACTGTACTCGGCGGCATATGGTCGTCTGGGGCAGCTCCATGGCACAGTCTGGTGGGTAGATGGTAGCAGGCGTTTGGGCCGAGGTGATGATTTGGTCAATGGTGCAGGGCGGCTGCACTGCGGCATCATGTGGAACACAACTTAGGCTGATGGTTACGGACAGTCCAATTAAAACTGTGTTGGTTTGTAGACGACTGGATAATGCGCAAAATGCCAATGCTGAATGCTGTTATCATCGCAGGTCTCAACATAGGTGCGCAGATATCCATCTTCTGCGATAAAACTGTATTCAATGCTGCCATAGTCAGGCATGGCATTTACATAAATGTTCGTAGGACAGAATGGAGTCATGAAGACGATCATACCTCTAGGCGGCGACTAAATGTGAGCACGGATGTTTCTCATATTTTGAACTGTGGGCGCCAATCAGGTGTGCAACCATATGAAAAACTAAATTATCTCATATTTCGGGTGACTTCATGTCTAGTCATAAGCAGGATATTCACGGTCCAAGGACGAGGTACACCTTTTGCGCAGCAACTGTGCGTTCCTCCACGCACGTGTCCAGTCAGGTTCTGACCTGTCGCAAACGTGTCCATGCTGGTCGTCGTAAAGTTTCGCCAGTTTGCGCAGCGAAGGACAGTCATACTAGAACTGCAGATCGATGATTTCCAATTCGTTTTTGCACAAGTCACTCAGCCATTTGTTCAGCTCGGTCACTGCCACATAAACTGGGCATGCGGATACTGCATCAGCAAGTCGTGCAACACGTTTCTCACTTCATGGTATGGACTCTTGTCTTCATTCCACTCCAGACTGTGGTAGTACTTGGCCAGCCAGTCGTTCGTTTTCTTGCTTTTCACGTCCAAGAGTTTCCACGAATATGGGGGGTGGAAGGAGCGTATGCGTGTTTTGCCATCGTTGTCGTAGGTTACTATCTCCTTGAGCACGTAGAAGCTCTGGCTCTGGAAGCCTTGCAGATTACAGTACATCCTGATAAAAACTGAGGTGAGAAGTAGTAATCATCCTGTTTATATATGCTTAATTCACCATGTTGACCAGCCCAGAAAAGCAGTCATAGCTCACTGATCAGTCGTGCAAAATCAAACAGTATGCAGCAGTGTTAGCAGGCATGTTTTCCTTGGAAATAATTTCTATACGACAATCCACAAACGCTGTTTAGAACTCGCTTGTTTTGTTTTGATGTGTCAAAGACCAGCAATGGCGCAGTTTCATGTAATCTTTCTGGGCTCAGGACGGGGCAGGACTCACGCTCGTAATAGGAGGCTTGAAACAGAGTGTACAGATAATAAGGCAAAGTAAATACTTCTTGGTAGAAGGAGGTGTTCAAATCCGTCTATGGACACATTTCGTTATTCAAAAACATTTTTATGTTCTGAACGTTGCAGTAGTCAAAGGTCGATTTGTCTGCCGAGATGTTCTGTTGTTTGTTCATTTAAAATGACAGTATGGCATAGCGAGGTTTTTCCATACTTAAAGACGTCTTCACTACCCACTGGTTTTGCATGGCAGATGATAAGGCCAGGCAAGTAACCAAACTCCAACTCCTGAATGTTACATCGATGGTTTTATCTTACTTGGCGTAGTTCAGTAGTTTCATGCATTTGCGGGTGCTCAGAGTCATGCAGGGAACGATCAATACATGTAAGTCAGGATTACAACGACTGGCTGCAGGTTTTCTCGGGCTCCCAACACTGCATCGAGATACGAGGTGGCTATCATTATCACCCATTTTTGCTTGGCACCTATAATTATCTTCCTATCATCTTCGGTGAAACCAAGTAGCATCGATAGTGGCACACTCACCTCGAACTTACTTTCTGCGAAGTTGGGAAGTTTGTATCCGTCTTCCACTCTCCAGCCTCCCATTTTTACCATGACGAGATTGTGAGGCATGAGCAAGAAGTAGTTTTTTATGGTGGTGGTTATGCCCACATCCAGTGTTTTGTCAATAGTAACACCATTCAGTTCGTATATTACTCGCTCGAAAAGGTGGAGTAGCCCATTGCGAACGATCATGGTGGTGGTTGGTGGGTCCTGTCCTCTTTTGTGAGCATACCTCAGATGTGCAGGAATGATTGCGAAGGCAGAGTGTAAATATATTGGTACTGTATCGGGATTCAAACCTCACGCCTGATGGCATGGGGGCCTGTCAGATACGGCTGGTAACAATTCAGCTATATCTTGTTGATTCTGTTAACGAATGATGCCCACTGTGTCACGTTCAATACATTGTCTTCTTCCATGCCTGTTCACTTTCAACCCTATGCTACATAGATACTTCTCATTGGCATGTGTTAGCACGCCAGTGTCTCGAGCTCTACTGATCGCAGGTTTGGTTCTTCGCTCGACTTTATGCATGGTTAGAATCGCGAAACTCAATTCCATCGTTTCAAGTCCAAGTGCAAAGTGATTTCTTCATTTCTGAAGTATATCTGTTTATCGTTCTGATCTACAATCCTCACAACCACTTCGTGAGTGCTCTTCGCGATCATGGGAACGTAAATGATGCTTTTCGCAAAACTCAACTGCAAGAACTCATTCAGCGTATTGCTGGATTTACCATTGACATAGCAGCTGCTCGCCAATTTACAGTTTATGCGAATCGCATTCACCGGAAATATGTTCACCAGTCGGAAGGATTCATGTATTTTCTAGCTTCGTAGATTCTCGTCTCGAATGCCAGCATTGGCCCGATGGTATCCAGTTTGGTGAAATCGATATCGGCACAACAAAATATATCTGCCGTCAGTGTGTTTGGGTTACTATGTAGTTCAAAGTCACGTCCTTTGGCAACGATTTCTTGATGGAATTGGCAATGTCCTTCAGTTCGTATGCACTGGTGGGAATGCTGATTTCCTTCATGTTTCCTGCCACTGTGTACCGGAATGCAGAATTCATGTCTTCTTATATGTTGGATGTGGAGTTGTAAGTTTGAAGATCCATGACTCAGACGATTCACTTACATTCCAGTTCCAAGGGCGCGTAAAACGTTGCCCTCAGCTCGGATGTATTACCACTTAGAATGATGGACACTGACACACTGACTGGGGAATATAGGTGCGATAATATTTATGTAAAAAATTCAACGAACAATTATTCACCTACAATTTATTTTGATTCCACCACAGCAGAAAGCGAAGACACAAGTGTCTGCAGTTCCATGTGTTCGGCATCTGCTCCATCTTGTAGTTCTAAGTCAGTTTGCTATTTTTCAGGTACTGCCGCAGTTTGGGTGGAGGATGCAAATTAAAAACTTTCGTAGTATACTGCACATTTTCCACGTTTTACATACATTACCCAGTGTGTGCCCTGTCCGGTTGTAGTTTCCAGGACGAATGCGCCATAGCATTCGTCATGTTTGGTATAATGGGGCAAATCATCTCGCATTAACGCACTGCGAAAATGAGGTATCTTCAATTTGTGTGCAAACCGTTCCAAATCCATGTTCGTTAACGGCAGTTTTGGTAGATATTTCATTATCGCTTCCTCCTGTTGGCTTTTGCACACCTCTCTATCCTCCTAGGTAGGGCCGTCGTGCGTATATAAAGGCCTTGACCATTTTTTTACCCATGGCGCCAGCTTCTAGTTTCTGGTTGTAGCTGCAGTTTTCCTCCAATTGCTTACTTTCGTTCGATGCTCGTTTCACCTCACTAATGATATTCGTTATGGCCCCAGCGATATTACCCAGAGCACCGATTGCAGATATCAAGGTGGGAAGGAATCCTCCCAACTATTTCTTCCCTCTCCTCTTGGACCTTCGTCTCGCTTCTTGGCTTTCATCGCATTGGAAACACCCCACGTGGCTATTTTTCACAGAGTCCGATGTCCGGTGCACTATATATTTTGTCCACCCTATGCGCGAGGATCTTGCCTGCTTGTTGCCTGGCTTGCAAACCCTTTGAAGGGAATAGGCGATATCATTCCACTTGCATGCCTCGTCCAGCGCATTGATGACTGTAACGCCTTGTGCCAACTTTTTAGCTAGCTTGGTTCCTGGCCTGCAGAACCTGTATCCAGAAATGTGCAGCTCGAAAGGTAGATTGTTGATCAGCGTATCGACGATCCCTCTTTCATATTTGATCTTTCTTCTACGAGTCATCACACACTACTGTACTACAAACCACTATATACCCGACCTTTATACTTTTCGTTTCAGTGTCATTCTATACCTGTAACAGTACAGACAAATTGCTAATGTTATATGACATGAAATAACGACCTGCATAATGAAAAGTTCAAGTGTGACTTTTGAATGGAAAATCTGCCAGAGGCAGTTTACTAGGAGTGATATTTTAAAAAGACATTCTAAAATGTGTAGCGCTGATTCTGTGCAATCTCCGCACACTCCGCATTCAGCTCTGCATGATCCACAATAGTTTTCGCATGCTCCGCATGCTCTACACACTCTGCAATCGGCTCATATCACTCCGCAATCCGCTCCACAAGCTCTGCAATCTGCTCCGCATGCTCTGCAATCTGCTACGCAAGATAGTAGTGGTAACATACATATCATCAAGCAAGATGTTACTCTACCCATATGCATTCATGCTGAATATGTCGAAACCTCACACGATGCACATCATGACATGCTGTTGCCCAATACCATGAGAGGTATAATTTGCGGACTGTCGGATTGCAGTAAGATGTGTGTGCTTCTTAGCTTTTTGGAGGAACCGAATAGGCTTAGGTTTGAGAATACGTACATGTACTCTAAATCGCTTCAGAAACCGAAATACCAGCATCTGGCACATGTACTGCAAGCCTTGGAAGGCCTATGCTATTTCCCTTGCAGTGATAATGAATATGTAATGCCACCGAGCGAAGCATTGCCAAACTCGGTGGTTATTTTCGATGATGTGGCATGTGAGAAACAGACTTGTATTCAAGGGTACTTTAGAATGGGACAGCATGCGAATGTGGTGTGTGTGTACTTGAACCAAATTTATTCGTGTGTGCCAAAACAGTTACTACACAATAGTGTGAATTTCCTCATGTGGTTTCACTTGGACGATACGAACTTGCGGCATTCATACGATTACCACATCAATACGAACATGACATTGGCGGAGTTTAAGGATATGTGTTCTTTGTGCTGCAACAAGGAGTACTGCATATTGGTGATCAATAAAGATTCGCCAGTGCATAAGGGAAGGTACAGGCATGGCTTCGATCAGTTAAGAGAAAAACAAAAAAATTCTAAGTTCGGACATGGTCTACACTCCGATGATGATGTAAATGAGCTAATGGAGACTCGCCTCACCGCTGTTCGCAGGGGCCAGTCGCTTCTTGGGCAAAAGATCGAGAGAATAAAAAATGAAGTGGCAGAAGGTTTGGTAGCAGGCACATGGGGGCGTAGAGGCACGGATAATAGATCTGCTCAATGTGTCGAATGCACAGACACAGGAAGAATTGAAGGCTCTTCAAAATATGTTAATGGCCAAACTGGCTGCCAAAACCGATGTTGCGAGGCATATCAAGAAGGTGCTGGATGTGTGCATCGACAAACTGGAAAGGGTCGAAAATTCACTTTCCTCAACTCTAGAGTGAATATGTATATATACCTGTGTGGTTGTGTGTTTATTCAATTATATTTATGATGGCAGACTGAACCGAACTAACGACTGAGCGGCAATGGGCCATCAAAGCTGTTCGCGCGAAATATCTACTCGCAAAATTTACAAACTAGCTATCGAGAATCGAAGGGAAGAGTCTTATAAGCCGATAACCAGCTGTCTCGACGAACTTGGTCGACAACACCAGCAGGAAGCATTGCCTCGGCCGGATATCAAACACGAAATCAAGGTGAAAGGATCGACCCCGATGCATAAATGGAAAAGAAGCATTGCCTCGGCCGGATATCAAACACTAAATAAAGGTGAAAGGATCGACCCCGATGCATAAATGAAAAATAAGTCCAAAACAGCCCGAATCGGAAGGGGTCATCACTAGCGACGAATATGATCTTCCCCTGATAGATTTTCTGAGTGCATGGGAATGGAAACGAACACGAGAGCATGAACCCGAGGTGAGCACCTTGGTCGGGCACTACATCGTTTCCTTCTCCGATCGGAACAGCGACAAGATGAACGGCATGCAACACCACGAAGAAAAATTGTTTCTCGGAAACAAGATAGTGATGTTTCTTCCAGGAAGATTGGCAAGCGCAAGGTGAAAATGACACATCGACTTTGCGAAATTTTGTTCCATAGGCATCACAGACACTACACCGAATCGGATTTGCAGATACCCCCCCCCACCCCCCACCACCCTCGGCTATTAAAGTCCAGTCGAGCTCATTACACGAACAATAGCCCCTCAATGCGGAGATTTAAGAACACGGCCCATGCGAAATTCGGCATTATCATGGAACTCTTTTCACGTTTGTTCGAAGCTGTTGGATCGGGTCTGCTGCTGCAGAAGATCGACGCCAAACGCAAAATAGACTACGTGTTTTGGGACGATCCGAATGAACTCATCGATATGCTATGGCTACTGGTAGCTTCGCAGTCTGCGGGCAACAAGTCACACACCAACGAAATTAAATCCATCATCAAAGTCGTGCGATGACGAAATATGCTGTTTCTGGGGAATTGCACAGTTCAGCCAGAAGTAATTATCCTCGGAGAAAGTACGTAATGAAAGAGCTGGACGATAATTCCCAATCCGACCTGATCGAAATGCATGACCTTGCCTGTGCGAATAAAGGCCACCACTACATTTCGACCGCAATAGGCACATTTTCCAAGTATGCCTGGGCCAGACCGCTTAAGTTGGAGAATGCAAGTAATGTCACCGATGCCATGACGGATGTGTTGAACGAAGGATGCAAACCGATAAATCTTGAAACCGACAATGGTAAATAATATTTTTATGCTATGTCCCATGCACTGATGAAAAGGTTGGAATCAAAGCTAACATTGTCGATCATTATCACCGGACTCTAAAAGCCAAATTGTGGAGACATTTCACGGTGAATGGAAACTACAAGTGGCTTGAGTTACTGTCGAAACTCGTCCGTGAGTATAATTCTACCATTAATTCTACCACTCGCATGAAGCCTGAAGATGTCAAGGACAACATCCTGCTTATGTCCGTTTATGCTATTCCAACGAGGAGGGACCGGCAAAAGCCTAAAGCCAAGATTGGTGATGTGGTGCGCATTTCCAAACTGTGGGGAGTTTTACATGAGGCCTATCATCACAACTGGTCGCCAGAATTGTACAAGGTGGATCGCATACGACATTGGAACCCGCACATGTATTACCTCGAGGACCTACGAAGCGAACCCATCGTCGAAAGCTTTTACGCAGAGGAAATCTAGCATACGACGTTTCCCGATGATTATTTGGTGAAAAGGGTGCTGAAACGGCATAATAGATGTGTCTAAAAGAGGTGGCTCGTAAACTCGAAACGTTACGACTCCTGGGTCGATGAGAAGGACATTCTGAAATAGTACTTACCAATGTTCTAAAAATATAAGATATATTTTTTCTTAAGTACATGTATTGTTTTTAAATGAATGTATGTTTGCCTTACTTGTCATTCATTTAGTTCTTGCAATTGCCTGTCCTTATACAGAACATTGGGTTGGAGACCTGTGAAAATGCTAAAACAGCTCTTCCCACATGCATGTTGACTAAGGCTATATGACACATGTAAATTTTGAAAACCACCTGGAAGCATTTACACATACACATGTGCAGTTACCTGACACTGTGCTGGTGCAGCCTGTGAAAATGCTAAAATAACCCTTGCCACGCAAGCATAGATATTTTTTTTAACTTTCACAATGTCAGCTGCCCTGCCTGTACATGTATGATCGCAATCTTAACTACAGAAACCTAAATGAATAAAAAAGTGATAAAAAATATGTTTTATTTCAAAGGTACACCTTTTCACAATATTTTAAAAAAGAAAAATATACTTAAAAAGAATTATGACCATATGAAAAAATTTATTTTTATATTCCTATGACTATATAAAAATATTATTGCTGGTCTTTATAAGTCTCGGACAGTCAAAAAAATATGTATAAAATAATTATTACTATGCATTAGAATAATCATGCAAAATATTTAATCATCGCCCCCACATTCACTCTAGTATTTATTTTAAACCCTTGTCACAGCACATGTCCCGATAGCCGAGTGGTCTACGGTGTCTGCATGCCAACTGAAAGTTCGGCAGTTCGATTCCGCCCTTCTCCAGACGATATTTTGAGCTTTGCGAAAATTAAATAAAAAGCAGCACCCCTAGTGTCCAACTCTATAACCAATATGGTGACCGAGCGAGAGTGACGCCAGTATATTCAAGCTGCCATCTCTATAAAAAATATGGTGGTCGAACAACTCGTGCACCTCCTAGCAACAGCCAATGTAAACAAAAGACAATTGAAAACAAGATGGCAAAGATATGCAGATGGTGGATGGAAACAATATGGTGGCTGGAAACAAGATGGTAAATGGAAGCAATATGGCAGCCGGAAACATGATGGTGGGTTCAATATGGCATCAGAATATTGATGCATCAGCCCCCAAACCCCTGTCCAGGAACCTACTATTTCTGTCTGCTGTGCGGAGCTTTGCCAGGTCGTCTATGACTGCCTCCATCGAAAGTAATATTTTTATATCAATTTTTAAAATGTGAATTTTAGAAAATAGAAGCTTGATGGACATTGTCCTTACTTCCCTCCTTTTTCGTTAGATCATTAAGTAAAATGAAGTCATATTATAGTCAACTATTCAAAGATCTGTTCCAGTCATTATTGAAGAAAATAAGTTTGAACATTAAAATTTTACAAATCTAGTTATTTTGAAAGTTGTTATTCAGTTTAAATTCCTTTTCAAGCAGTTGTTATTGTTGAAGAAACTAATTGTGATGGATAATCTCAACATATTTATTTTTGCTGTGATGCAAATTGATTGTTCAAGGTTAGATTTTCGAAGTTATTTGTGTTTATTAATTCAAAATGTAAAGTGTTCAACATGATATTTGTGTGCAATTATTTGTGTACTTGCACAAACTTCCATCAAACACAGGATGCCTTTGCAAAGGCAAAAGTTCTAGGCGGCCATGTGTTTCCGAAGAGAATGTGCAACGGATTCAACAAGCGTTCGTTCGCTGTCCGAGAAAATCAACTCAACAAGCTAGCCAGGAAATGCAAATCCCTCAATCGATGGTATGGACAGTGTTGCGAAAGCGATTGCTGTACAAACCATACAGGTTACCATTTGTACAGGCTCTTACCGAAAGGAATAAAGAAATGAGACGTGATTTCTGCGCGTTCGTTCTTGACCAGAACGAAATGGACGGTGCCTATATATATAAGATGGTTTTTAGCAATGAAGCGACGTTCGATACAAATGGTAAGGTGAATCGGCACAACACGCGGATATGGGGTCAGTAGCCTTCACATTAATCCACGGAACACGAGCGCGCTTCCCCCAAAGTGAACATATTTTGCGCTGTATCCAAAGACACTGTTTTCGGCCCTTTCTTTTTTCACGAGCCCACTGTGACTGGAATCCCTTATTTGGACTTGCTTACAGAGTGGTTGTTTCCTCAGTTAGAAGAGTCGGCGGGAGACTTCATTTTCCAGCAGGATGGTGCGCCACCTAGCTGTTCGCGGATAAACAAATGAGATGTTGCCACAATGCTGGATTGGTCGAGGAGCAGCTGGTGACAAGACTCTTCATCACTGGCCCCTAAGAAGCCCGAATCTTACCCCATGCGATTTTTTTCTATGGGGGTACATAAAGGATCGATTGTTTCGTCCACCATTGCCGGCTAACATTGACGACCTCAAAACGAGAATTACAGACGCCATCCAAACCATAACACCGGACATGCTGACAAGAGTATGGAACGAGTTGATTATCGCGTAGATGTCGTTCGTGCCGCTCGTGGTGGTCCTATTGAACATCTGTGAACATATGGTAAACCAACTTCATAGTTCCATGGTTCATTTGATTGGTCAACCAAAGTTATAGGTTGTTTGGTTTTGATATTATAGACCTTCAAAGTAGGGGTATTATATTATGCTCAGCCTGTACAATATCACGTATCTTCCTTACTAGCAGGCATTTACAATTTTTTTAAAAATTGTAAATGTAAATAACATTAAATACACTAAGTCTTAAACGTATCAGAAATTATGTTCCATTATTAAAATTTCCATTTCTTGTCTGCTGGAAATATGTAGTTGTCAACATATGAATCATCAATCGTCACGCTTCATCAATTAGAGAAACAAGCAGCTCTCCACATCCAAATGGCGCAATATAAATAAAACATGTGCCACTTGTAATTTAGGCTATGACTACAAAATGTCAACAAATATTTGGCAAATTAAACATTATTCATGGTCACTTAAAAACACAGTAGTGCATGTTTAATTCACTGCACATTATGTATTGATGTGGCAATGAGGACCTTGAAACAAATTTTCTCATTGGCTACTCTAGTTGGAGCAGCAGGGATGAAATTGTCTGGCCATAAGAGTCCTGCCCACTTGTGTTTGGTGTATTTAACTACACTGGTGTTTATGGGTGCAAGTGCAGCATAGTTTTGTTTGCGTTGTGCTATGCCAGTGAAAATGCTAGGTAGTCTTATTTAATCGGTCCCTGGGTGTGCAACACGTGGGTTGCATATCAGAATTGTAGACTCTTTCTACCCAAAATGAATTATTTGCGCAGCTTGTTCAAACACATTTTTTTTTTTTCATCAACCACATGACACCCAGGATAGCATCCTCCCAAATACCGTTAGAAGCCAAAGTGGTGGTGATAGTTTCAATGTATCCGATGCGAAATATAATTTACACTTCACATATTGTTTCCACGGTGTGTATTGATGTGTTAAGTTATAATGTCTGGTTGGCAGGCTTAAATTTGCATACTTCCACAAGATTGGTCCTAACGAAATTATGAAAAGCAGCTGTATCAATGACAGCACAGCACTTTTGATTATTAAGGAAAACTGGAATTCGGTTAACTTGGTTCACACTACTGCAGATTTGTGATAACAGTATTTTTTGGGTAGTTCATTCAGAAGGACTTCTGTTTTCCCGGGGGTAGAAGATGTCCGGTCTTTCTACACTGTCTGGTTCTGTAGTGGCCATACACACTTCAAGCATGAATGTTCCATGATAACATTTGAGGTGTGCCAGTCTATAATCATCAGTCGTTGCTGCACAGAAGGTGCAGTCATAGCACGATCAGATGTTCTTCACTGGTGCCAATGGCCTATGCAGCCCACAGCAGCCTACCATGCGCCCTACGGGAGTGGTGAACCACCCAAGTGGGAGAGGTGTGATATGCACCATGCATGCACAAATTCACATTGCCAGCTACTGTCTCTCCATATCTGCCTGGAGAGAGCAAGGAGTGAAGATGAGCACACAAGATGTTTGCTTCCCGTTGTTGTGATGACCGCAGGTCTGTGTCCTGAGCGAATTTGGCCTGTATCACTTTTGCCATATTTTCCAGCACAATAACTGTCATTTTACACTTAACTTGAGTAAGTTTTGGAATTTATATACGAAGCAACGAGTTCAGAAGTTTTGGAAATGGGACTCTCCTCCATGGCACTGTCCATTTTCTGGTGTGTATGCTCGTTTCCACAATAGTAGCATAGTTGCTCAGACATAGAAGACATTCTTTCCAGGATGACAACAGAGTGCATAAAATCGTCAACAGTATAGTAGATAAGTGGGCATAGCACACCACGAAATTCAGTTTACAATGTTCCTGCCACAACCTCGAGCACATCTTTTGTTGAAATTGGGGTTAGTAAGTTTGCACCAAATTAATTTTCTGAGTAGCAGATATATAAATTGGTTCGCCAGACTTTTGCTGTTCCAGGATCTCATGACTATGTGCTTGCAGTGATGAAAATGAACCTGCAAAGCCACACTCAAAAAATCGTTTGCGAGGTTATTCCGTATTAAGTGATCCTCTGCCAGCACTGTCTGGCGTCGTCACTGAGCAGGTCAACCATTCAATTTGGCAAATCTTCCTCCTCTACACTGTTGCACTCTAATCTGCCAGTACAATCATAAAGGAAGACCGACGAAAGTTGGTAATGACTGGAAGTGAGCTGGTGTGGATGCAGATACTGCTGCGGACGAGGCATATGGTTGACCCGTTTTTGTGTTCGGCGAGGAGCAAGGTTGTCTAGCGGCCATGCAAAGTAGGAAAATGGAAATCACAGGACGGGCAGGTGGCGATACTTAACTACGTCGTGCGTCCTAGAGTATGCATGCCAGCAGCAGCAAGCTGAGTTGCAGCATGCTCTGGTGGCATATGAAAAGCTCTTTTCCTCAAACTCACAATGCACTTGCGGTGACACACTGGCAATGAGCTCATATACTACAGTTGTCGCAACACAGTAGCTCTCAATTCGTTTACACATAGATGTTCTGTTGGCAAGGCTCTGGTCGATCGGTGTAAGCAGCATCGGATTTGACAAGCTAGGATGTTGCAAAGAATGTAACTTTTGGGCGAAATAATACTGATTGACATTGTGCACAGATGATTTTTTTTTTTTTTTTTTGGCATTTACAGTGGTAAGTTTCTGTTCCGACACACACCTATCATGGTACACTCTGAAGCACCGGGCACACACAAGCTTTGCTTGGACAATTCCATCACACCAACGAGTGTTACTACATTTTGAAGTTTGTGCCGAAAAATTCTTTGGTGTTCCATAAATTTGAGTCCATGGTGCACTTGCACATTGATGCATCAGTAACATGGTCACCAATAACACAGACCCTCTGGGATCTCATGTAACAGTCGTACAAGTATCTCATTATGCTGCAGTGGTACATGCTAGCATGCTGGCACACAGTTCACTATTTGCATTGTCAATGGCATCATGCTGTAGGTGGGATTCTGCAGAGACATTGTTCTGACAGGTGTTCTATTTCATTTGCATTGTTGGTAGTGGGCACACACATTTCAAGCACAAATGTATCACAATACCATTTGAGGGATTCCAGTGTGTTATCTGCACTCTTCGCAGCACAGAAGGTGACAGTAAGCCATGGCACGATCAGCTGGTCTTCACTGAGGTCAGCGGACCTTGCAACCTGCAGCAGCCTGCCATGTGCTGCATGGGAGGGGTGAACCGCCCGGATGTGTGTGTGGGGGGGGGGGAGTTACATGAACCAAGCATGATCACATGCAAAGTGTCAGCCACTGTCTCCTCCCATTCGCCTGGAGAGAGAATTAGGAGTTCATAAGATGGTGGCATTTCTGTCATTGTGGCCACAGGGCTAGCTAGCTATCGTTATTGTGGCAAAACAGAGTGACTGGCACCATGTTGTCTCATTATTCCTGTGTAGATTCTAAAGTTTATAGAGGCACTCCTCCCTTGGTAGATGGAATATAATACAGGAAAATGCAAAAAATTATAGATTTTTTGCTAAGTTGCCTGGAAAAAATCTGTCGGAATAAAAATTTAGGTGCAGGATATAGGAAAACATAAATGTTGCACATGCAACAAGGAGATGGTTACACTTAGGCTTTCAGGCGTTATAGGATAATTTTAGCCACATGGAAGGCGATGCTGGTGTGAGAACTGTGGCTCCAGAAGTTTTAATGTAGGAATTTTTCATAGGAATGGTTAGGAAAATTTCGCCACACCCATTGGGTGACACTTGGATTTGATAAAGGGAAAAATATACAGAAATATGACAAGGAAAGTTATGTACTTCAAGTGGGTGTAAATCCCAATTGTGACACAGGAGCGGTCGCAAGTGTGTCAAAGAACATATTACAATAACTTAATGTACTTAACATTCAAACCCGGTTTCTATAAACGAGGCACTGACATAGTTAAAATATTTGTGACATATTTGCCAACCGACATGGTGAATCTCGGGTGCTATACTCACAAAACTTATGAGTAGTTGACATAGTAATCGAGGTTATAGAGCATGGCTGAGGTGACTGTTCAGTTATTTGAACTTTGAAATTGGCTCCAGTTTGTTCAGAAATACTCGGAACGACAGGAAACTGTCTCAGGTGGGATCGGCTGGGGCTGTCCCTGCCTTATAACACAAGGATGCATGCAGTGTCCCTCCTCCCTTAGCCAGTTCGCCCAGCTCCACCTGCGCAGCAATGTGTGCCCTCTACTGAGGACAGTCAGCACGAACTCGGCGGTTACCCCCTTCACGATTCCTATGCCGGCGACGTGCATCTGAGTGAACCACACATCTGCAACTCCCTGGATACTGCTGGAGTCAGATGGCCATCACACTTTCATGTCCCCAGTAAAGATATTTTGAGGGTATGATAATTCAGGCTGACCAATAATGACAAAAGAAGTCACCAGTAATAATACCGCCGGGGAAATGGATGCAGCGAGGAGGACATAGTGGTCATAGTGTTCTCAAAACAACTTGTGAGCCTTCCCTTCATTCTTGTTCAAGTCCCCGTGTGTGCGTGTTGTATGTGAAATGAGAGTGTTAACAACTGGGGAAAATATGAGCTTTAAGACGGCTATAACAAGCCACATTTATGTTTGCCCCAGTAAAAACATGCCTTCTTAAACACATAATCGAGCATGGCTACCCACGCCCCTCCTGGGGTCAGAGTCAGTGAGCCACCTGTTGCCACCCTATAGTGAACAAAAATGAGGATGCAAGTGATTTTATGATATATTAATTCAAAAGTGTAATATGTAAATAAACCAGCTACAAATGTAATGGACTCGGAGAGACAAGACAGAGGCAAAATAAAATTTCATTGCTTTCACTTTTTTATTACCAATTCATTTTCTTCCTTGTGTAATTTGCTGATCCAAATTAATAAATAAGAGTGATTATTTCTTCTAGTACTTTATGTATTTACTTGAATGTATTTATTTTCTTAATCAAAGTGCCAGTGTATTTTTATGTACAACTCACATGATTTAGAGCCGGGGTCCTAGTGTGCCATGCTTGTTAAGTTGGTTCTACACACTCAACGCTTACATGCCAAGCTTTAGTGTACCAATAGTGTTAATTTTATCGGGAACTTAATTATTTCGTTTACTAAGCCTGGGGGCCAGAACACTCTCAACCCCTCCAGCTCGAATCGCACCTAGGGTTAAGTGCAATAAATTATTTTCGATGGCCATGTGCCATTTTTACTGTGTAAGCCACTGGTGAACCTTAGCAGCAAGAATCATGTGCGTGCCTCTTAGGAGGAAATACCAGTGAGTAAAGTCAATGAAGAGTGAGTAATTATTTTATTTTACTGCCAGTCACTTAACAACTTCACAACCACATAACTTTTTTTTTTATTCTTCAACCCACTGCTTCACTGCACTTAATTATATTGAACTTGTGTTTTGGCATGTGAGACTGCCATCCAACAGTCTTACCTGATAATTATAGGGATATTATGGGGCCAACACCCTCGTAGGTAGGCATAGACAGGACTCCAAATTATTATCGACGACTTCATCTCGTCGTGGGGTGATCTCATGAGGAGACAGGTGAGCAAATGGCCCACTCCTAGATGCGTATATCTTTCTCTGGCACCCATTACGACTTATAAGTACTCCGAAACCTATCACCATAAGTTTAACCTTCCTTCTCTCTGCTCCTGAGACCACGACATCCCATCAACATGTCTTACTCGCGGTTGAAAGCAGAATTGTAGGTAATTCTGTATGTCCTGCGAACGGTATAGAGCTAGTTTAGAACACGACACTTAAGTTACACATCACTTTCCCAGAGTAGACCAGGCCCTGAAATGACAGAGAAATAGACAGATCGAGAAATGATGAAGGCGAGAAGTGATGTCTGTATAGGCAAAAGATTTATTCAAGTTACTTTCACTATACAGAAAGCCTAATGCTCCAAGTTCATGTAAGAGGCCTCGATGCACAAAGTTCTGCCGATGAGTTATACACTGAAGAGCCTAAACAACTGGTACACCTGCCTAATATCGTATAGGCCCCCCGCAAGCACGCAGAAGAGCCGCAACACGGCATGGCTTGGCCTCTACTTATGTCTGAAGGTATCCAGGAGGCATTTCACACCATGAATCCTGCAGGGCAGTCCACAAATTCCATAGGAGTGCGAGACGGTGGAGATCTCTTCTGAACGGCACATTACAAGGCATCCCAGATGAGCTAAATAATGTTCATGTCTGGTGATTTAGGTGGCCAATGGAAGTGTCTAAAGTCAGAAGAGTGTTCCTGGAACCACTCGGTAGCAACTCTCGACGTGTGGGGTGTTGCATTGTCCAGCTGGAATTGTCCACGTCTGTCGGAATGCACAATCGACATGAGTAGAATCAGATGATCGGACAAGATGCTTACGTATCTGTCACCTGTCAGTGTCGTATCTAGACGTATCAGGGGTCCCATTTCCCGCCAACTGCACACGCCCCATACCATGACAGAGACTCAACCTGCTTGAACAGTCCCCTGTTGACATATAGGGTCCATGGATTCATGAGAATGTCTTCATACCCGTACACGTCCATCCGCCCGATACAATTGGAAACGAGACTTGTCAGACCAGGCAACTTGTTCCCAGTCATCGACAGTCCAATGCCGGTGTTGGCGGGCCCAGGCGAGGCGTAAAGCTTTGTGTCATGCAGTCAACAACACGGTACACGAGTGGGCCTTCAGCTCCGAAAGCCCATATCAATGTTGGTCCGTTGAATAGTTCGCAAGCTGGCACTTGTTGATGCCCCAGCATCGAAATCTGCGCCAATTCGAGAAAGGGTTGCACGTCTGTCACATTTAATGATTCTCGTCAGTCTTCGTTTGTATCGTTCGTTCACGATCTTTTTCCGGCCGCAGCGATGTCGAAGATTGTATGTTTTACCGGATTCCCGATATTCACGGTACACTCGTAAAATGGTCGTACGCGAAAATCCAAATTTTATCGCTACCTTGGAGATCCTATGTCTCATCTCTCGTGCACCGACTATAACACCACGTTCAAACTCACTTAAATCTTGATAGCCTACCATTGTAGCAGCAGTAACCGATCTAGAAACTTTGCCAGACGCTTGTTGTCTTATATAGGCGCTGCCGACCGCATCGCGTTACTCTGATTGGTTCCATACCTCTGTTATTTACATACGCACGCCTATACAAGTTTTTTTTGGCTCTTCAGTGTATCTAACTGTCAAAGATGGCTGTAAACTAGGTAAACTTTTCCTCTAAGTCGTGAGAGTAGTTGCAACAACTCGGGGCCAATAACACATTTTTTGAAGGTAAATTAAGCTATGGAAACTTAGAAGTGTGGTGAACACAAATTTGATAGGCCGCGAGATGCTTAACGCCATCCTCAACTGGAGACCGCTGAACAAAAACTGAAAATCGTGGCTGCGTCCGATCTGGCTTTCACGATCGGTCGGCGCAAACACTTTGATCATTAAATAATTGTTACTCAAATGTATACCTAAAATTTTTATGCAATTAACCCCTATGGAACATAATTTAAACATATTACAGTTTACGATATTGTGCTTATGAGTCATAAGAGTGTATTCAGAATTGAAAATCAATTAATTATTGTGTCGCTTGTGATGTTGAACTGTATAATTCGTATATTCTATTGTTTTAGTGGATTAATTATCTATTATAGTTAAGAATTATTTATTAAATTTAATGCACTTTACAGTTCACTCTCCCGACTTGCCCGAATAAGTGGCCCAATGGCGTAGGGGATGCCCTGAGGCTCACTACCCTTTGTGTTAACTGTTTGTTTATGTGGAATTTAAAAGTGTTTTAAATTACGTTTTTATATTATGCAGCTCAAAACTCTAATTATACTGAGAAAAAGCACCTACTTATCATGATAACTGTTGCCAATTCGAAAGTAGGGTACAAGGGCTGTGCTAATTTATCACATAACTGTGCTGTCAATAAATTCGACTTCGTAAAATGATTAACGTCTGATGTCAGTTTACAGATGTAGAATTTTATCACATGACAAGTTTTACGGTGATCGCTTGCATTTTGGGCAATTCCGTAGTGAAATTTTCCATGCTGGTGGAAATTTTCTTTATTTGACCCATCTTCCACCCGCTTTGTAACCGCGAACAGGTATATAAATGGGTCTCATGCACGAATGCATCGTGGCACCTGCACGAATACGTGAGGTGCATGAACCATTGCACTTTGTGTGCCAATTAGCTCGGGATCGTTGAACACAGTTCCTGGTTGCTGGTCGATTCTGGAGTGGTGCGCTGAAGTGCAAAACAAACTCATCAGACCCTACCGAAAGAAGGGCTCATGTGTGGAGGCAGGGGTGGAGGTAGTGATATTCCCAGGCTATGAAAACAACAAAATATATAAAGTTCCTGTATCAAATCATTACTAACTCAGGTAAATTGAATGATTAGTGCAAAGAATTTTGAAGGCCCAGGAGCTGAGTACGCATATGGCCTCCCTCTAGTGCCTCTTGAAGCCGACTAACTAAAAATGACGAAGTCCCACTCTAGGAGCGGTATTCATAAACATTTTTTGAGCACTGTCTTCGTCAAGACTATCTTATTTGGTGTCTTAAGTTCGTATTTACATTTCATGAACATTGCTTAAGCTTGTGTCAAGCACAGTCAAACAAGGCGGTCTTCACGAAGACTGTCTTATTTCTGTGCGTCATCAGACTGAATATTTCTGTTTCATAGTCACTCCTTTAGATCACTATTTCGAACCACGTTTCATAGTCATCTAGACCTGTCTTAAGACTGCAAATAAACACGTCTTCGCCAAGTCAACTGTAGAGGTGACTTGAGATGATGTTTTTTAATGGTGGATGCTATTGGATAAATTAATATGTCGAACTAGCGAAGATTTTTGCAAAATGGTGATAGCAAAGCATTTGCAAGGTTGAGAGTAATGATTGAATTATGCAATTAGACGAGAAACTAAATTGTTCTGCTTTGAGAAAGTGTTTACAGAACTGTAATACTACAGATATAAATTTTTCAACGTAATTCGCATAGTAGAACTTAAGTTCCACTAATTACAAAGTACAAACTAGATAATGCTAAACAAAATACAACTTACTTACAAAAAAATGTTCTTTCTTTTCAAATCTAATAGTAATTTACAATAAATGTACATTTATGTAAGAAGGAAAAATATATAATAATTTGTATTGTGTGTAATACCTGTTGGCTGAGTAATGTTGTCTTAAGGGAAGTTTTGAGGAGCGGTGGAAAACATTGCTAGGTGTTTTGTGGATTTGGATGCTCGACTAGGCGCCAAACACAGTTGGCAGGTGGTGCCAATTATTGCTGCTGGAGATGATCTCAGGGTATGGCAGGCTGTTCGCCCAAACTTACGCAGTCCCTCGGTGAAACGTTGGAAGAGCCCCTCGCTCCTGATACTTACATGGAAAAAACTGTGGGCCTCTTCAGGCTGGCCCATATGCCTTAAACTGTAAAATCTTTGAGTTAAGCATACTGGCTTTTAATTAATTTATGTGAAACTAGGTGAAGGTGGGTTACAGGAGACCCGTACTGTATCCCTAAATGCCTGAAGACCATGCTTAAAATAAAATACACAAAGTCTGAAAACTTGCATGTAATTACTCTTGCACGTAAACACATCACTCTTGGTGAACACTTTACACAGACTCTGGTCTGTGGCCCACCAGATAGTAAAAACTGCGAAAAAAATACATATATTTGTGTATAAGAGTGAATTATTGGTGCATTAAGCTTCCCCAGGCGATCGGGTGGCGTATCCGGATGCAGAAATAACAGGTTCTGGTACATCACATTAGACTATTGCAGCTAAAGGTGATTGGTGCGAAAATGTGAAGGCACCCGGAGCGCGACGCGGTGCATGCCGACCCCTTGAAATGCTCGACGGCGACTGAATCTGGCTAGCACGCGCTGCGCGAACTATGGTGACATGCGACTCGCCCTGCACTACTTTTGCTTGCCTGTAACTTACAATAATTGAAAGGACATTAACAATTGCATGATAAATTTACAAAATAAATACTTAAATATTCCCTGAATAAAAACAATTTCAATATACACTTGGATGGCATGAAATAACTGTGGTGAAATAACTGTGGTGAAAAACATGTGAATTTGAGAGTTGCAAATTAAAAACCCCGAAATGTTAGTAGGGGCATATCTGAACATTTACACTCTTAGTGTGTCTTTCTTTACTTTCAGATACTTACTTTGAAATTTCCCAACATATTATATATGCTGGATCTGCCATAATGCACCTTCGCCCGCCCGCAGCGAAGGGGAGTATGCGGTTTCGCTGCACTGCCCTGCACTTTCACACACATGCACTCTACTCGTGTCGGCACTCTCGATACACTGTAGCTACACTAGTGCAGTTGATGCGGTGAATGCGTGGTGTTTCGAATGGTCTGGAGTGCAGGGCGTCGTTATGCATCATGTGTTAAATTGACAATAAAAGCAAAATATTTCTTTATATGAATAAGTTGTACACTGGAACATTTTAATAAAAAGGTTATATAATATGTGTTTGGGTGTGTTGTGTGTGTAATTAGGGGTTGTGCGTGTTCGCACAGAGTGGTGAGGTGTAGTGAAATGAGCTGAGATCGCCTTGGAAGAAGTAGTTTTGTTAAATCTTGTCCCGGACCGATCGTCCAGGATACATAATGAATTTATTTAGTTATTTAAATGACCTGTGAATTTATTTTTTAATTACACTTGAAATACTCAGGGATGTGTATGAGTGTATTTAGAGTGTCCGGGGGTGTTAATTATAACCACCCTGTGTTTTTGGAAGATCCGGGGAGCTACTATCACCTCCAGTGTTTCGTGTGAACTGAGCTATAAATGCCTTGGAATATGTAGTTTGGTTTAAAGTGCAAATTTTTGTCCTGGAACGATCAGAGAATCCCACAGGCCCTAGAGTGGTATTAAATACTGTTTTAATTTAAACACTTGGTGTTCCCATGTTAAAGAGTAATTTTTAAGTTTATTTTTTAATGTTTTGAATATTTACATTGACTATTAATACCACCCTGGGATTTATTGGGGATCATTCCAGGATTATTATACCAGGTAAACACAAAAATCGGACACACCACAATGATTAACACCACAAAAAGGGGCTTTGAAATAAAAATACATAATAATGTTATTAATTAAAGATTTATAAGTTGTCACAGCAACAATATATTGGCATGATAATCTTCAATCCGGAGTTGTCTCTCCAAGACTAATGCCATATAATATTTGTTATACATATAACCTTCATTAATGAAATTAAGAAAAAAATGTAAATATATGTATTTTGAAGTTCGGTGTCCAAATTTTCTCGGACATCGGACCAGTCTAAATTGTGTGAGGGGTATATGGCATACATGCCCGAACACATGAAAATCAAAAAACAATTGTGTTTTATAACCCTGTGAAATGCAATGTTATGTGAACCAGAATAGGGAAACATATGTGTTGAATCTGACACATGTGCACTTATGTGAAGAAAAAAACTCATATGGTGTTGTAGACACCAAATGAAGGGGGCCCATATGGGGGTCATTAGTTTTGAGAAACAGCAGATTCCCGATGCTGCTTGCATTTGCCCAGCAGTTTTTCGGCTCTATAATTACTTGGGAGGTATCGCTCGGCCCAAACTTTGATAGTCCCGCAAGTTGCCACGAAGGTGGGATGGTAAATAGACTCCGGTGGTGTCGTGGCAGGCTAGCAGGATACTTTCCTGTATGCCATTATTAATGATTTCTACACCCCTCGAGGCCTTGTGGCTGAGCGGTTAGACTGCTCGCCTCCCACTAAGGCAAACCAGATTCATTCCCCGGCTGGGTCACTCCCAGATTTTCACAAGTGGGATTCGTGCGAGACAATGCCACTGGTCAGGGTTTTTTCTGGATCTCCTGTTTCCCGCACCCTTTCATTGTAGTGGTGCTCCATTCTCACCTAATTTCACCCTCATCGTCTCTCAAGACATCGTTGTTAAGAGCCGCCCAAATCACTCACTCGACTCAGCTCTACACCACTCACTTAAAAGTTAAAAAATTGATTATTTTTTTGTTTAATTTAGTCGATTAATATGTTTTTGAAATTTCAGCAGGGACTTGATATTCGTAGTGGGGTGGAGACAACATATTTTAAGATTCTGGACCTAGTTAATTATTATTTTTCATAATATGGTGACTCAAGCATAATGTAGCTTTTCTGATGGCCTGATATTAGTTATTTTTCTGTTATATTCCCTTGCCATTTGTTGCTATGCGGGTTGCTGGTAGTAGTTTTTTAGTCATTTGTACTTGCATTGTGAATAAATTAATGCAGTTTAAATTTAAAAAACAGTTCTTAATAAATACAGTTTACCTAACATAAGGTGTTTAACACAATCAAATTTTTCTTCAAACTACCTTCAATTTTTATTGAATTAAATTCCTTAAATGCTTTATACCATCATAAAAACGTCATGATCGTGTCTTGAATGTGTAGGTTTCCTTCAATATGTCCGTTCAGAGCATATTCTATATTTTTTTTAATCCAAACTTTCAATTTATTTATCGCAGCTTTTCTGGCAGCATTACTGGAAGTAATCTCGTAATAATAGAGCTGTGTGTGCACATTTAAAGTTTTACAAAATAAGGATGCATATTTTTAAAAAAAATGATAATAAAATGAAGAAAATTAGTTCGAGTTTAACCAATTATTTTCGTGTCGTGTATGAGTCGTATGTTCTAAGAATTTACTATTGTTGTTTTTTTACTAAACTGGTTCTATTAAAAAGTTTGTGATTAATTTTCATGTGGTTACTGGAAAGCTTATGGAATACAATTAATTTAAAGGTAAATGAAGTGATTTTTCTATTCAATAAATTGAATTAAAGTAATAGAATTCAATAAATATTTCATCGTGTAAAATAACTCTTAGTGTGTATTGGAAAGTTCAATTATTTTTCTAGTTTGATTTAAATCCAACTTTCCTAGAGTGTGTTTTTCACACAGAATCCCATGAAATTCTGGAATTTGTGACCACATGGGGCCAGCATGAATTTGAATGACAGCCAATGGGGTCAACTTCGGTCCACAAGCTATGCACATCTTTTTTAAAGTCACGGGGAAGTCTCAGTTTAAATTTTGGTTTAGGTATATTGATTATCTGTGCATCTACAGTTATTGGTGGTTTCTAGGAACATGCACAACGTCTGAAAATAATCCTGGATGCATTAAGAGAAGCAGTATTAGGGGCTTAACAGTTAATCTGGAGAAAATCACAAGGTCCAAAAACATGTTAAATATTTGGGGTTCATCATATCAGATGGGAAAGTAATGATGAATTCTGAAAAACATGGCTGTGGTAAATTTTCCCACACATAAACCTTCTCAGGAGGTGTCATCAGAAATGTGGTGCCGAAAGTTTTGATGTAGGAATTAAGCCTACGAAATATGTGGAAAATTTTGGTATGCTAGTTGAATGACACTTGATGGAATTTCATGATCTCAGAAGCGAGGAGAAGGTATTTGGAATTATATTATGTAGGTTTTGGTTACATTCAGAGGAATTTTAGATGGGTGTCAGGTATTATAGAGAATGAGAAATTATAAGGAGTGGGCCATTGGCCGTTGTGGCAGCTCCTGAGATTCCCTGTTGCACTGTTGTTGATGAAGATTGTTTGAGTAATCCAATTATGCCACCCTACTGAAAATGTTGACCCTCTCAGAATGCCACTAAAGCAGGGTGATAATGTTTTACGGGACATCTCACACGCCCATAAACGCTGTAATTCAGCTTTATGTAATACACTGAAAAGCCAAAAAACTGGTATAGGCATGCGTATGCAAATAACAGAGGTATGGAACCAATCAGAGTTACGCGATGAGGTCGGCAGCTAGATCGGTTACTGCTGCTACAATGGCAGGTTATCAACATTTAAGTGAGTTTGAATGTGGTTTTATAGTTGGCGCACGAGATATGGGACATAGCATCTCCGAGGTAGCGACAACATTTGGATGTTTGCGTACGACAATTTCATGAGTGTACCGTGAATATCGGGAATACGGTAAAACATCACATCTTTGACATCGCTGCGGCCGGAAAAATATCGTGAAAGAATGGGACAAACTACGACTGACGAGAATCATTAAACGTGACAGACATGCAACCCTTTCTCAAATTGGCGCAGATTCGATATGTGGCCTGTCCTGTAGGATTCATGGTTTGAATTGCCTCCTGCATACTTTCAGACATTAGTCGAGTCCATGCCACATCGTCTTGCGGCACTTCTGCGTGCTCGGAGGGGGGGGGCCTACACGATATTAGGCAGGTGTTCCAGTTTTGTTGGCTCTTCAGTGTTTATTCTTGTGATACTTCTAGCATGTCACTACCCTGCACGGAAACAAAAGAAATGTACAACCTTATTCGATAAAAATTACTATGATCTGAAATCCTTGGCGTGTGAGCGGGCAGGGGTATAAATGGTGCTGTTCCCAGATTGAAAATAAACAAGAGAAGCATATAATTCCAGTACAAAGATTACTTACTATTGAAAAATAAATGATCTGATAAACAATAGTTGCAGACCCGGGAAACACACGTCCTTCTCCTTACGCACCCAAAACCAGACAAACCAACATGGTGTGAGTCCACTTGGACCAGAAAGGCAGGTTCGTCATACGAAGAGTTCAATAAATAGAAAACAATTTTCAAAACAAAATACACAGATATTGCTGACACTTGATTAAAATAGAGACAAGAGAATTTTACATTAATTGAAAAAACTAGTAACACTTGTAAAGAACATGGGTTGCTATGGAAGTTAGTAGCAACATATTTATTAATTTCAACAAGACTGTAGTTCACTGTTAATTGCTTATTGGATTGCCATACAAATGCACATTGCACTAATTAAAGGTTTTTTTAAGTATTTTGTTACTCCCTGAATTTCTAGAATTTTGGGGTGGCAACAGGGTGGTTCGTCATGTATTAGACCACTATTCCCGAGCAGAGGTGTAGGGTAGCCATGTTCGATTGCAAGATAAGTAAAGATAATTAATGGCTTGCTGAAATTGTTGTGATTGTGTCATGGTTCAATATACTGGAATTTTTCTAGTATACATTACAGACTCGCGCACACACATGTGTGGGGTTGTAAATGCTGAATGAAGGGGGCACATGAGGGGTAGCTGGAATATGGGAAAAATGTGTCCCCCTTTGGGGCACTAATTTTCCTGACACTATTTATACTGAGGACTCTTCCAGATATAATTAATTGGCCCGAATTATCACTCCCTCAAAAGTTACCTCTTGAGGGCACAAAGGTGGAACAGCTACTCTTCTCCAATGGTGCCATGTTTGTCCATCAACAGGGTGCACTTCCAACATGCCGTGCTAGCTCTGGATTCAGGGAGGATGGCCGCCCACGTTCGGGGCGCAACTAGTCCCCAGTAGAGGGTGTGTCTGATGGCACGTCCCCAGTGCATCACTGCGAGTAACTGTTGTGATCCTGGGAAGGTTTGCTTCATGTGCCAACAATGAACACCTCAACTCAGCTTGCTGCCACTGTAATGTGCATTCCTGGGCATGCTCAGTCGAGGTTCGCAACTGACATAAGCACTGTGGAGCTCCTTAAATGCCGCCAGCACCCCTCCTAGGAAGGTATGAGCATGCCCCTAGGGAGCACACTAGTAACCCAAAAAACAGCAAAGCATTCCGGAGACAGAGGGTGTGTGTTACAGCAGGCATGTGACAACCAGCAGTAGTACACCCCTAAGCAACTGCCTGCCGCCAATCGCCCACCCGCCACACTACAACCAGGTCAGCTGGTCTATGACAGAGTGCACCAGCTGTCCACCTCGGCTAAAAATGTTTGTGTGATCCCACAACCTAGTTGAGTGGGCAGCATAAAATACTAAGACGACTGGGTAATACGAAGTATTTGGACAGTGTGGGGAGAAGACATTGCGTCCCAGTGTACTGTGGCGATCTGCACAGTGCTGCCATCCAATCAAGCAATGTGACAGTGGACACTCCTGAGGCGACACCCAGCACTGGTGCACCAACACTAGCACAACATTCAGCAAGCGACTCAGACGCCTCAGCACCTGAGTCTGCAACCTGTGGAATCCTCAGATGCCTTCCCCAAGCCTGAGATGCCTGTTTTCCCGATTCCCCCATGGCATGCAGACGACAGGTCTCCAATGGGCACACCTGGTGCCCCTGCTGCCTACATCCACCAACCAGCTGCACTAACAAAAGCGATGCCCTGCTCCATGACGCCCTACATCACGATGTCTGTCTACAATGACTTCACCCAAGGCATTGCACCAGGATCAAATACCATGACCATGAGCCCACCAGCACCACACATACCCAGTGACACTGTGATGTTATCGGGATGTCACGCATCCATATCAATGAGTGAGCCCTCTACCGAGCCAGCAGTGTACACACCCTTGTGGCATGTTAGGGATGCTCAACCACGCATCCAGCACCTCGTGCAGCCACATAGCTGTCCTCACTCGACATCCAGCAGCACCAGCGACAAGACTGAGACAGAAGATGACTCCTCGCCCCTCTGCCACTCCAGGAATCTCCGTCGTCCACCGCATGCTTCCTGCACAACCTGCTAAGGCCATTCGCCTCCCCCAGCAGTCACACCAGAATCACATCAGCAGGCGCCCATCTTGCCTCAACACCTCCACTTCGCACCCGTGGCATCTGCAGCCTCGGCGAGGGCCACACCAAACCTTGTTCTGCTGCCACTAGCAGTGCAGCAGCGAGTATTTAATGTGTGCCACGTCCCTCCTCCCTTAGCCCGTTTGTTCTGCCACCACTGTGCAGCTATGATGTGTCCTCTACTAGGGATTGGCAGCATCCTGAATGCGGATGGCTACCTCCCTGACTCCAGAGTCAGCATCGCATGTTGGAAATTCACCCCACTGATACACTTCCATAGCACCACCAGAGTCAAGTGGTCGTCTTGCCTTCATGTCCTCAAGAGGAAAATTTTGAGGGAATATTAATTTGTGCCAACATATCATGTCCAGAAGAGCGCCCAGCAAAAATACAGTAGAGAAATGAATGCAGCGAGCAGGACACAGCAGTTCCCATATCCAAGTTACCCTTTGTGTACCCCCTTCCCCCAGGGTTAAACCCTGTGCTTGCGTTTTGTGCGAAGCACAAGTGTGAATAGTAATCAAGGAAAAATATAATATATTGTGACATGGCACAATTACAGGAAACCATTAATTATCTTGGTTTTTGTTGCAATCGAGCATGGCTACCCTACACCCCCTCTCGGGAATAGTGGACTAATACATGGTGAACCACCCTATTGCCATCCCCAAATTCTATAAACTTACGAGCTGATTAAATTCCTAAAAAAAAGCTTTAATTACTACAATATGCATTTGTATGGCAATCCAATAAGCAACGAACATTGAACGATACATTTGTTGAAATTAATAAATATGTTGCTATGCAACTTAGATGACAACCCATGTTCTATACAAGTGTTAGTTGTTTTTTCAATTTACATAAAAGTGTCTTGTCTGTATTTTAATCAAGACCATATCTGTGAGTTTCGTTTTGCAAATTGTGGTTTCTATTTTTTTTAACACTTGACACAAACCCAGCTGTTGCTCCAATCAGTCTCACACAATGTTGGTAAGTCTGGTTTCGGGCATGTTAGGAGGTAAACCTGTGTTCTTCGACGTTCCAGGGTCTGCAACTCTTGCGTATCCGACCATGTAGTTTTCAAAAGTACATCATCTATATACTGGAACTCAATGCTTTTCTTGTTTATTTTTACCTGGGAACAGCTCCATCTCCATTGCTGTTGTCTTACGTGCCAGGGCTTTAAGAAAACCATGATTTTTATTATGTAAGTAGAGGGATTTTGGGGACTTTGGTACATCGATTGCTGGGACCGGAGCATCGGAGCTGTTCATGCTCTGTCATTCTGGTCGGTCGGCGGCGATTTTGCAACCAGGTGACCTTAACACTGACCATGGCCCTGACCTTGGCCTCCCAGGACCTTTGATCTTGAAAACCCAGCAAATAAACAAAAAAATTATAAAAATTATATTTTAAAATACTGTAAAATTATTTTAAAAATGTAATTAAAAAGATATTAAAAATGTATTTAAGAAATTATTTTAAACACTTACATTTCCGGAGGTCCCCCTCACCACCACCAAACCTCACAAATACTAATTCTTTCCTGTGCAGCCATCTTGGTTTTCTTTGTTTGTAATTTGTTTATTCATTGCTGGAAGATGCCATCTTTGTATTTTCGTCTGCAATGTGTATATATATTGCTGGAGGATGCCATCTTGGTTTTTTATTTTGTCATTTGTTTATACATTGCTGGAAGCCGCCATCTTGGTTTTTCGTTTGTCATTTGTTTGTACATTGCTGGAGGATGCCATCTTGTTTTTTGTTTGTTTTTTGTTTATACATTGCTGATAGATGCGATCTTGTTTTTTATCATTTGTCTTTTGTTTATATATTGCTGAGGATGCTATCTTGGATTTCAAATGTTTTCATCACATTGATGGTGCCAGTGTATTAATTATTGATTGGCCTACCAGGTGAGCTTCCAATTTAGCCGCTAAGCAGTAATCCATATTTGTTTATGTATTTAAAGTATAAGTAGTGCTGTGGGCACCCTACATATTGTATTCTATTTTCAACACAAAGACATGTTAATTTCTTGATTCAGCCGCCAGGTGAACTGTCGGCACTTATATTCATAGGCTTACGAAAATAAGTAATTTTAAATTCCTATTTAAAAAAAAATATTTTCAATCAACAGTTTTCCTAATGCATGATGCGGGATTTTTATTACATGTATATTTTATAAAATACGTATTTTTTATTACGAGCTTTAAAAAAATTATAAAAAAGATTACTTTAATGCTAATCAAAGCACTTATACAAAAAAATTATACAATTAAGGTAGTACTAGTGTATTAATTACCGATTTCGTAACTTTACCACCTGCCTATTTAGCCACCAGGTGACAGCCATATTTATTTATGTTTTTAATGTATAATAGCTGCTGTCGACGGCCTACTTATCGGATTCTATTTTCAATACATAGATAGCATTGATTTCACGATTTCACTGCCAAGTGAGATGTTGGTACACACTCATTGTGACAATTCAGCCACAAAGTGAGCTGTTGGCACTCACATTTGTTTCATAGACATAAAAAATTCCTGTAATTTTCCATCCTAATTAAAAAGTTTTTGAATAATGCATGTCGAGTGACATATAAGTGTGAAAAGTGTTGCATGGCATTTGCTAGGCGCGATAAGTTGTAGAGGCATACACAAACTTGAGTAGATGTAGGACCATCAGCTGCCAAAACCCGTCGTGTATAGTTCTCCTTCTCAGCTGTGTACGAGTGTACTTCCCACAAAACCAAGTGGTTCAGGTTGAGAATCCACTATCGTAACAACAACCACCATGCCTAAGAATCGTGGCAGGGTCTGGGTTGATTAATGTCAATTGTTTCGTGGAGGCCCAAACTGCATTCCATCACAGTCTAAAGACCTACGCCTATACAACGAGAGAGCGCACTATAAGGATATTTGCACACGTTTAACTCGAAGGGGGGAAAAATCACTGTTGGCTCTCCAAATAAACACGCAATCAATTTAATGTAATGTAGGTATGGCTCAAATACAGCAGTGAAAAACCGACCCAATTCAATGAAAGGAAGGTTTTCGAATCGAAAGTCAAGATATCACAAATACTGTTGAAACCTCATACTGGAGATATACGCTATGAGAAAGAAGCATACAAAGAACAGGTCTCGAGTTAAATATTAACGATAAATCAATCACCCAATACACCTTCCCCTCTAATCAAAATGCTTGCCCCCCTCAAAATAACAATTGATTAAAATCAGTTTGGAAAAAATTATGTGTCGTGAATGAATGCGTTATGCAGCTTCCTATAAGTAATCATATCTCAAAAACCCCAAAAAAAATTTGTGCTCTTTTTAAATTATTGATCCTTACCCTGCTGCCTTTCTAAAAAAACTAATTATTTCAGAGGTATTTAAAATCGAATGAACTGGTCTATTTTAAGTAAAAATTGCTTGAGAAAGTGCGCTAAGGGGAATATGGTTCAATCTAAAGTATTATACCTCTCTCGGGAGGTTTAAGTCGGCTGAATTTTGTTTGATAAACAAACGAACTGAGGAAGGAATGTTATTCAGGAATAAGGAATGTTATTGAGGAATCTTTTTAAGAATGGGGAGTGTTTTTGAGGAATAAGGAATGTTTTTGAGGAATATTTTTTACGAATGTGCAAAGTTTTTGAGGAATATGGAATGATATGAGGAGTATTTTAGGAATGAGGAATGTTTTTGAAGAATGTTTTTAAGGAATGTTTTTAGCGATCAGGAATGTTTTTGAGGAATAAAGAATGTTTTTAAGGAATATTTTTAGTAATGAGGAATGTTTTTAGCAATGAGGAATGTTTTTGAGGAATGAAAGGGCGAAAATCTGGGAGCGCCCTTGCTGGGAATCGAACCTGTCTCGTCGTGTTGGAGTGAAGAGGCCGAGTGAAGAATGGGCTGGTATTCAGGTTGACCTGCTGTGTGAAAAAGTGTGTACAAAAGAAAGGATGCTGTGTGCGTACTCGTGATGGGAAACGAGAGCTCTAGCCACTGCGTCGCTGCAGTGCCTCTCTTATGCGACATCGTGGAAGAGGTCATCTTTGCGAAATGGGCCTGGGGTGCTGTTTTTGATGGGGAGCCTGAAATTATGTGTCCAAATCTTCATAATTTCGCAAATTGCAGTAGGCCTTCTGACCTGATATATCACTCCTGCAGCCTGATACTTTCTTTAATTTTGCATGGGTAATAATTCTCATGTGAGTAAAGTTGAGTATTTTTTTTTGTAAATATATTGCTTTTGTACTAGCATAATACGAGATTTTGTATACTCGTGGCATCACGAGGGGCTTATAGACCGTAAGTATATTAGCAAGCATCAGAATTCTTTCTGGGCATGGTGGAGGTGCACAAAGTTTGTCGCAAAAATGAACACCGATAATGGGTGATTTAGCTCTCGCTTCTGACCTATTGAAAATTAATCGTTCGTATGTCTATGTTATACACTGGCATGCCTGGGCTGAAACATTGCCAAAGTGCGTATGTATCTCTGCAGGTTCATAAGGAATTGGGGATTGTTTTTGAAACGGTATTTACCTCTGATATTATGACGCTACTCTGTAATTAAAAAAAAAATACTTTAGTGGACTAATCTTTTTTTATTTATTTATTTATATTTTTTCAATGGCCAGGTTTTGGTGTGTAAACATAGACGTTTCCTCTGAAGGTTCAAGATTAATACAACTTAAAATACTAGGTTTTAATTCACCTGCGAATATCACTTCGATTCGTAAATATAAATATGTAGCACTGTTTGGAGCACGAAGTGTATTAACTCAAGTTCGTTATTGGGCAATTTTTTTTTCCTATTTCTGTAATTTCATACCTTGATTTGGTTTCATGCGAATGTGTGTGTATACATAATATCGGTGCAAAAATGTATTAGGTTTTCCCATCGCAACAAGGGTTAAATATTTTATTCATGAAAGGAGTCTAACACTCGTATTTGCAGATGTGAGCGGGTCGAATATTCTGTTAGATCCCTCCCCCCCCCTTCCCCCCTCCGGCGGAAATAAAAACAATTTAACATTAATTGACCACTGTGAACATGGGCGTGGAAATATTTCTAAGTATATGCAAGAGCGGATGAAATGACTAGTTCGTTGAATTACGAATAGTATAATTATTGCCCAATTCGGTATATAAGTTCCTAGAGTAATTAGCCTGGCCAACAAAAAATAGTGTGCAAAATGGTACCTTCAAATACCTGTAAAATGCAAAATATGATCTCGGTATACCTGAAAAATTCAACGAAATGCCGATAGTAAATAAATCTTTGTGCTCAATAGAGTGATTTTTTTTTATATTAATACGTACACGTTTGCCTGCATTACATGTTTGCGATTTTTTTAAATGTTATTTGTCTTCGAAATTTGGATGGCTCATGACTCTGAAAGCCCGATGCTGGGGATTTGATTTGAGAGAAAATGGCACAACCCCCTTCTTCTTATAATGAACACATATAAATATTTTTTATTCGTGACTGTATTAGATTCTTGTAAAATAGTAGCGTGAGTTTACATTTTCTAGGTGGTGTGCAAGCAAAAAAAATTATAAAAGTAAATTTTATACTATTTTGAGACGGAGTAAGTTGCTAGGACAAGAGGGAACAATTAAGGAGTCGACCAAGAAACCATTCCGGCCTTCGCCTGGAGTGATTTTAAAATATAAATTCAGGTCGAACGAGTAGAGTATCGAACCCGAGTCCCCTTGAACATACGTCTCCCCTGGTTTAACTTGTGCGTGCCGATATCTGTGTTTTTATTTCTATGAATTAAAGTTGGTGTGTGTGAGAAATAAAACATGCTGCTGGAGGGACAAGCTTTCCCCCGCCCACAAAACCCCGCGACAATCTTTCAGCTCTCTCGCGGTCAGTGCACCTAGAGCAAAGTCCAATTCAATACCTGGTCCAGCGCAGCTGGACGTGTGCGCGAGCTCAGATTACGACTGCACGTATATCTCGTTTAATTCTGTAAAGGAACTCGTCTCCATTTCTTTAAATCAGCTTTTGACTTACTAGATTTTTAATTTATCTATCAGACTATCCTGCAATAGGGATATTTCGGGCTCTGTGTGGGTGCGTGTGCCTGTGTTTGTATAGAGGTGTGTGGGTTTGTGTGTGTGTTTGACGTATGGACAAGTGGAGAATGAACAATTTTAATTATCTCTTAGCTTCACAGTACAATAACGTATCTTTGGTTTCACGGGAATTTATAGAAAATTACACATTTGATTTTTATACGAAAAAAGCAAAGGTGGATTTCGAGCCACAGTATATTTTTAAAAAAATTGTACACAGAATACGTTTTCTACATTCAAAAGGGATTAACATAACTCTTAAGTTGTATGGCCTCTGTAATGCACTGGCTGCAATATGCTCTTTTTTTTCGCACTTGAGAAATATTTTCTTATATGTCTCGACGAGGTTTAAGGGTGGTGCATGTGATCTGTTTCGTGTGTCTTTGCTGGGGTTTGTATTGTGGAATGAATATGCATGATGGACTAGCATCTCGGGAACAAAACTATGTTTTAGTTCGCGTAGTTCATGAAGAATAAATACACTGGAGAGCCAAAAAAACTGGTATAGGCGTGCATATGCAATTAACAGAGGTATGGAACCAATAAGAGTAACGCGATGCGGTCGGCAGCGCCTATATAAGACAACAAGCATCTGGCAAAGTTGCTAGATCGGTTACTGCTGCTACAATGGCAGGTTATCAAGATTTAAGTGAGTTTGAACGCGGTGTTATAGTCGGCGCACGAGAGAGATGGGACATAGCATCTCCGAGGTAGCGATACAATTTGGATTTTCGTGTACGTCCATTTCACGAGTGTACCATGAATATTGGAAATCCGGTAAAACATAAAATCTTCGACATCACTGCGGCCGGAAAAAGATCTTGAACGAACGAGACAAACGACGACTGACGATAATTATTAAACGTGACAGACGTGCAACCCTTTCTCATATTGGCGCAGATTTCAATGCTGGGTCATCAACAAGTGCCAGCAAGCGAACTATTCAACGGACCATAATTGATATGGGCTTTCCGAGCCGAAGGGCCACTCGTGTACTGTTATTGACTGCATGATGCAAAGTTTTTCACCTCGCATGGGTCCACCAACACCGCCATTGGACTGTTGATGACTGGGAACAAGTTGCCTGGTCTGACAAGTCTCGTTTTCAATTGTATCGGGCGGATGGACGTGTACGGGTATGGAGACATTCTCATGAATCCATGGAACTTATATGTCAACAGGGGACTGTTCAAGCTGGTGGAGGCTCTGTCATGGTATGGGGCGTGTGCAGTTGGCGTGAAATGGGACCCCTGATACGTCTAGATACGACTCTGAAAGGTGACAGATATGTAAGCATCCTCTCCGATCACCTGTGCCCATTCATGTCCATTGTGCATTCCGACGGACGTGGACAATTCCAGCAGGACAATGCGACACCCCACATGTCGAGAGTTGCTACCAAGTGGCTCCAGGAACACTCTTCTGACTTTATACACCTTAATTGGCCACCTAAATCACCGGACATGAACATTATTGGGCATATATAGGATGCCTTGCAATGTGCTGTTCAGAAGAGATCTCCACCACCTCGCACTCCCATGGATTTGTCTACTGCTCTGCGGGATTCGTGGTTTTTATGGCTTCCTGCATACCTTCAGACATTAGTCGAGTCCATGCCACATCGTCTTGTGGCACTTCTGCGTGCTCGCGGGGTCCCTACAAGATATTAGGCAGGTGTACCAGTTTTTTTGGCTCTTCATTGTACAATTGACACCTGCTGGATTAGAGGCCGCACATACACATACACATGTTTGCATGTCACTTTTCATTCTGCTTAAGTCACGTAGCAGTGTGGTGGGACTTTGGAGGGGTAGGGTGGGTGTGTTTTACCGGGGATCAGAAACATATATTAAAGGAGCGAGCGCACACGAATGTATGAAAATACAGAAAATTTCCTTGCCGACTGTAACTTTTTTGTATGATTTTATACTTGTTTTGGGTGTACCGTTTCTCCAGTGTCTCCGCATGGTATAAAATATTTACCCCCGCATAATTTTCTATACATACATTATTTGCATGTACTAAAGAATTTTACATGCAGACACTGAGCTATAAATATCGTTGCACATGGAGTAACCATGTGCATATTTTGTCCTACTGCCTAAATTTCCTAACGTTCTGATTTAAAATATGTGAAGAAAAGTTTTTTAATTTGGAGTGTCTATACCTTGGTAAAAGGGAATGCATGGGATCCTGCACTGTGCACATCGCATATCGTGAGAGGTAGCGAAGTGGTTTTAACCATTTTTTTGGGGGGGTTTTCGAGATATGATTACTTATAGGAAGCTGCATAACGAATTCATACACGACACATAATTTTTTCCAATCTGATTTTAATCAATTGTTATTTTAAGGGGGGCAAGCATTTTGTTTAGAGGGGGAAGGTGCACTCGGTGATTGATTTTTCGTTTATATTTAACACAAGACATGTTCTTTCTATGCTTCTTTCTCATAGCGTATATCTCCAGTATGAGGTTTCAACAGTATTTGTGATATCTTGACTTTCGATTCGAAAACCTTCCTTTCGTTGAATTGGGTCGGTCTTTCAATACTCTGTTTGAGCCATACCTACATTGCATTAGATTGATTGCGTGATTATTTGGAGAGTCAACAGTGATTTTTCCCCCCTTTGAGTTAAACGTGTGGAAATATCCTTAGAGTACGCGCTCTCGTTGTAGAGGTGTAGGTCTGTAGACTGTGAGGGAATGCAGTTTGCGACTCCACGAAACAATTGGCATTAACCAACCCAGACCCTGTCACGATTCTTGGGCATGATGGTTGTTGTTACGAAAGTGGATTCTCAACCTGAACCACTTGGTTATATGGGGAAGTACACTCGTACACAGCTGAGAAGGAGAACTATACACGACGGGTTTTGGCAGCTGATGGTCCTACATCTACTCAAGTTTGTGTATGCCTCTACAACTTATCGCGCCTAGCAAATGCCATGCAACACTTTTCACACTTATTTGTCACTCGACATGCATTATTCAAACATTCATTCTTTTTGTGTCTTTGAACACATTTAGTGAAAGCAAACGAAGTGTTACAATAACATCACAGGTACTATGGTAACGCCTTTGCAAATTAAATAGGTGTAATTATATAAATTTACAAAAAAACTAAGTTCTATTACCGTATTTTACGAGGTTACATACACCTCTAGAGACTAGCTGACCCGAACCGATACTCCAAATTTGAGCAGATTTGTAATTTCGCGTGAAAATATATTCGCATTACGTGTACACTTTGATAATATCCTGGAATATGATTAAATTAAATATCCGAACTTACCAGTCATAATGCAAAAAGACGAGGGACGAGAGAGCTATATGTCACCCATGACATCAGACGTGAAACTGTGCCGAATGTCGACATTTTCCTCATTATATACTTTCCCCACACTAGCATGCTCTGGTGGATAATACTGAAAACAAGAGCGGTAGTAGTAAGGAATCAAGCGTGGGTGAATAATTGGTCGTACTGAAGGGTTGTGGTGAGGGGTAACAGAATAAATACTCAATTTCAATGGTAATTTAATTACCATTAAAACGAAAAATAATTTTGTTGGTCTTAATTAAATTTTTTAATACAAAAATTATTGATTTTATAAATTATACTTTTAGGTATACTGCTGATTAGAAAAAGGATATTTTTAAAAAGGATGCAATAACAGCCGACAGCTCACTTTTTGGCTGATTCGTCACAATGAGCAGGTATATACAGTTCGCTTGGCAGTGAAATCGCGAAATCAACCCTACCTATGTGTTGAAAATAGAATCCAACAGGGATGGCGCCGACAGTACCACCTATACTTTAAAAACATAAACAAATATGGCTGCAACCTGATTGCTAAATTGGCAGCTCGCCTGGGGGGTAAATAAAAAATGAATACACATGCACCACCTAGGTAATAGAAACATATGAAATCCAAGATGGTGTCGGCAGCAAAGTATAAACAATTGAAAAACGAAAAAAAACATGGCATATATTAGCGTTGTATAAATAAATGAAAAACAAAAAAAATATGGCATCCTCCAGCAATGTATAATCAAATGACAAACGAAAAACCAAGATGGCATTCTCCAGCAATGTATAAACAAATTACAAATGAAAAAAACAATATGTTGTGCTCCAACAATTTATAAACAATTGACAGCCGAAAACCAATATCGCATCCTCCAGCAATATATAAAAAAATGACAAATGAAAAACCAATATCGCATCCTCCAGCAATATATAAAAAAATTACAAAAGAAAAACCAATAAGGTATTTTCCAGCAATATATAAACAAATGACAAACGAAAAAAATAACAAGATTGTGTCTTCCAGCAACATATAAACCAACGACAGACGAAAATACCAAGATGGCATCTGCCAGCAACGTATAAACCAATGGCAAACGAAAAATCCAAGATGGCTGCACATCATAGAATGAGTATTGATGAGGGGTGATGCTAATGGTTTTTTTTAATAATTTTTTTTTTATAATTTTTGATACTTTTTAAATACATTTTTAATACAGTTTTTAATAATTTAAAAATAATATTTTAATATGTTTAATACAATTTTGTTATATTTTTTATTGATTTTTTATTTTCTGGTTTTTCAAGGTCAAAGGTCATCGAGGTTAAGGTCAGGGTCAAGGTCACCTGTATCCAAGATATGCCAAAGTCCCCATCATCCTTCTACTCATGTAAGATGTCTTCTTGTGTTTCCTTTTTTGCTTGTGACATGGCAGAAGTGTCACCTTAATGTATGTGACTCAAACGAGGGTTTGTTAATGAGTAAAATCACGTATTTCTAACATCGGTGTTTACGTTATTGACCAGTCGCTTCGCGAAGGCATTAACCACTTTTTGTGTGAAACCTAACTATGTAAGACTTGCCTATATAATGTAATGCCGAATTACTGTGTATTTTGGCATGTGAGATAGCCCGCTAACAGTCCTTCCTAGGGATGGGGAATATTTATGGTTATGGAAAATTTGTCGTGGTTACCATGTCACGGTGACAGCATTGACAGATTCTTCGAAGTCACCACTTTTTGCTTGTCACTCTTCTAATAGTGCTCGATTCAAGGTGTGCAAGCACTTTGACCTTGTCGCGACTTCCTATAAAAAATGTCCAATACGTCTAAGTTACAAATCTCCCTACTAGAATGTGTGGCACTTCCATGGCTCTGCCGAACTCTGCAGCAGTGCTGTATACAGCACTATGTTTATGTTATTAGGCACAATTTATTGAACTTTGCTTAATAATTCGTTGTGTAATTACACATTTATTTGAGAAATATACCTCAAAATAAACCATCAATACCTGAGATGTCAGCCAAAGTAGAAACTCACACCATGCCCTACAAACTGGTGAGAAAAACAGCAGAGAATCACTAGGGTAGATGCTCGAAGAAACTACCTATATCTTCCTAATTTGGGTTTTCAGTGTAAGGAAAGAGACACCATGTTACAATGCTGTAAGGAATATCATGTACAAAAAAAAGTATTTTCGAAAGCTGTGCAATATGGATGCATGAAGGAAAAGGATGCGATAAGTGCATATGAAGCAAATCATGAATGTGAATGTACATGCAGTGTACATGGTCATGTAGTGGCCAGACTACTTTTTGGGTTTTCTACACACTGGTGCACCGCATCCACGATCATGGCTTTATGATGTTTCAGGCATGTGATATGGTCACTTAACAGTCTCACATGATAATTAGAGGCATATGATGGGGTCTACACCCTTGTAGGTAGACATAGGAAGGACTTAACCACTTTACCGACGACATCACCTCATCGCATGAGGTGAGCTCAGGATAAGTCACATGGGCAAACGGCCCTTCCCTGGATGAGTATCTCATGCTCTGGTGCCCTTTTCAATTCTTGTAAGTACTACAAAACCTGTACCAAAAATCTAACCTCACTTCTCCCCGCTACTGAAACCACAACAGCCCGTCAAATGGTGCCGAATGTGGGGCTAAGATTTATGTAAAAATCCCAATCACATAAAACCAGTCCTATTCCTAACCCCAATGTGTAAACCTTTCCCTGTTACTGCAATTGCGATTTTTAAGTGTACAATTTTCCTCTGGAAATCCCGTGTTTTCCCGCCAACCTCTCAAAATTCCTGGCAAAAATTCTTGCACCCCGAATTTTCAATTTCTATGCCGAAGGAGGCCGTGCCAATGCGAAGCAGCAAGAACATCGTACCAGCATGAGAAAACCAACAGCATCATGGTGACCACCTGCCAACCAGATCCACAATGGTAATGGGACCGAATTCCTACATTTGAGGAGCACTAACCACCCCCTCTCTTTCACCTTACCAGGTGAGACAGGGAGGCGAGAGCTGGCAGCATGCAAGCATAACGCACAAACAATACCTCCGCTCGGGCAGGTTACACCTCCCATGTGTGGAGGAGGGGATGGAACCACGGACGAGGTCGTTTGTTGGCCCTTGATGAAGATTAGCTGGGTGTAATGGAGTTTCGATGCCAACCGCGACGTGACAGCGGGTTGATAGACTGGCATACCTCCAACGGAATAATGGAACGACGCTGCTTGAAGTATGTGCTCCCACAATTGGACCAAGATCCTTTCACATTAGTGCAATTTCAAACCAGCACCTGTCAATGTGACAATCCCACAGAAGCCCAGCGACTGTGCAAGGACATTAACCAAATTAATAGGGAACTGTGCTCCGAGTTCATGGCATATACCACTGCAGGCCTAATGGGCGATTTGTGTGATCATTGTTTGAGACCTCGTCAACAGTGGTACCGTCGACCCTGTCCAGCAACACAAGCTGCAAGTGTGGTGTGAAATTTAAAAATATTGCACCAACCAAATTTTGGGGAGCTATTATAAAATGAAGCAATGAGCGTTTATGTAGCGGACCTAACCAAGCCACCCTTGTGTGAACTCAGTGCTGCCAATTGAATCACGACAAGTTTGTGACCTGCAGGAACTTGCCACTGTCAACACCAAAAACTTTTTCCAGTGCGTGTGGTGTCAGGAGCTGCCGTGCCCACCTGTTGTTGTACCCACAAAAACCGAACCAGCAACAATCAGTGCCGCTATCAACTACTAAAACAACCAGAGTGAGCGATGTCAACATGCCTTCTGTCTAGAAGAACATCTGAGTTCACATGTTGTGACACCTGCGGGCTGAGGGCTCGCCATCAGTGCATCAGCTGGAGCATGTCGTGTGATCCCAGGAACAAGTGTTTCATCTGTCAACGTCAAAAGTGCATACTGCAGCTCAGCCTGCCGCTGCTGACACACTCACTCCAGGGCCCATGCTGTCGAGCTTCCCCGCTCGCCACTCTAGCGGTGCATACCCCGCCGCACCTCCGCATGGCCAGGCGGCCGCATGGAGACACGCCCACCCAGGCCACAACAACAACACAGTCACAGGGCTTCTCTGTAACAGCTACAGCATCCACGTCGGTTCGCTTCCAATCCTGCCAGGCTTTGCAGTCCTATACACAGAAGATCCTGTGGCCTTTCTACATGACTGTATGAGTCGACTGCAGCGATACGGTGTAGAAGAAGAAGACTGGCCCAACTGTGTGAGAGATTATTTAAATGGTGATGCTCGTCAATAGTGGCACGGCATTCCGCATTACAGCTAAAAATGGGAAGAGCTTCGCCGTGCCTTCGAATGCAGTTTCGCAGGAAAATTCATGTCACTTCAAGAGTGCAGCCAAGTGATCCTAGAAAAATCAAATCCTGATGAACTGTTGTCTACCATTGCCACTCAGAATATTAATGTAGTGTGCACGTACCACCCTCGAATGTCAACAAAGGAGGTACTAGAAGTAGTAGCCAGGACAGAGTGACCATAATTTCGCTGTGTGCTTGCCCTACTCATTCATTATTCAGTGTATGACTTCATTCGCTCAATAATGATTTTGGAACAGAATTCCAGATCAATATCTGTGCCACCGCATCACGACTTCGCGCTCTACATCGGTACCGGACAGAAAGACGAGGCAAAAGAGGGACTGGTTGGGAAGGACACGGACTCTAAAAGCTTTGAAATGTTTGGAAATTGCAGAAAACCTCATCTTCTAGCGATAGAACTGCTCCAGGTAAAAAGGACCTAATGGACCCAGTTCAAACCCGCTCAGGCCAAGTCATCTATCAGAATCTTTACACTGAATGCAAACATTTTTTTTACACATAAGACAAAGTTGAAATGCTAGTTTAATTGAATCGTACTATTTGTACCACCCAATAGAATTGCCCACCACATAGCTTCTGCACTCATGTCCTTCGAGGGAGAAATGATTAAAGCACTTAAAACTGATGTGAGCCCAAAGTCACTGGTCTCAACGACCGTTCGCTGCACCACAAAACAACAATGGCCGAACATGGTGATGACAAGAACATCGGGGGTGGCAGTGAGCTACAGTATCTCGATGGTGTGTGGGAAAGCACCCGCTTCAACCAACACTGTGCGAGCCAGCTGTCGGTCCCACTTTTATCCGACCATGTGGGCGACACCAGGACAATCTCGTGGTTCGGATTCCATCCCACCAGCACGTGTACTCACACTCAGCACTGCGTCATCATGGCAAAGCATGAATGAAGGAGACACCAGCATTCATAGCACCCCTGATCGGGACGTATACGAACAACCGATGCCATTGTGGAACACTAAGTGTCTGCGATTGTTAGTGGTCACCAATAGCAGAGCAAAATTATTTCCAGTTTACACAAAATGCAAACCACAAGTAAACTGTGCTACTAAACGTAATTACAGATTACATTAAAGTGAAGTGTCAACGAATTCCTACTTGGAGCACGGGCTTCACCGTACCAACCTAAGTTTAGCCACCACAGACATCACCTGACTGGGGGCATCTCAGTTTATTTGTTTTAGTAGGAATAGTGAATTAAGTAGCTTATTTAGTACAGAGAATATGTTTTTTCTGCTATAGACAATTTTCAGTCTACATTCAGTTAAAGGAGCTATCCCACCAATGCATTGTAAACAATTAAGGGCCTAACCCTGTTTTTCATTTCTTTTACGCTCAAGTGTTTGCGGTAACTGGCATATTTACGGCAAGTAGCCAGAAACACACTGGCAGCCATTTAGTCTAAAGCTGGCATTCAATAAAGCAGGCCGCACGGTTCACGACTCCCGGACACTTCATCTATTTCTTTGTCTTCCACCAAAAACCATAGTTTTAACTTCTTTTTCTACCAGAATGGTATAAATCAATGTGCCTTAATCGTCCGGGAGGTGCACCTCTCCATATCCCCCAGACCCACAGTCCCAGGAGTGTATGTTTACCTTTCTAATCCGGAGAGCACGCATTAATTTTTCCTGCTTCAGTCCCCGATGGGCTTAGTGCGTCGGGTCCACTTAATGGTGCCAGTACCATCAACTTGTTTGTAGTGTCAAAACGTCAATGAATGACTGCAAAACCCAAGTCAGTGCTTTGATTTACAGGCTTTGTCTCTTAAAAGTATTACGGTAGATGGACCCACCAACCAGCCAATCTAAGGGTTTTTAAGTGTTTTCAGTGTAACATGTACTTTTATCAGTGTTTAAGTGGCAAACTTGATGCCAGCACAACTATTCACCTTACTTTGGGGCGCCTGCAGCAGTACTGGGCCGAACGCGACTGCTTATGGCTAGCAGCTTATCGAACCACAATTAATAACCCTTTATGTCGAGGATCAGGAGAACAACCTAGCCACTTGGGTGACTAGGCCATGAGGTGACTCGGTCATTACCCCCAACATCAGAGAAGCCAAAAGAAATTTACAAGTATCTCTGGTGAGTGTTTCCCGCCATAACTCTGCGCGAAGAATGGTGTGTCATATGGCGCCCTTCCGATGTGGCTGAAAAAAGCCACTTTTCAATATTTTTCAAAATTTTCAAAACATAAAAAATGTATATTTTCAAATTTACTACGCAGCAACTTTCATATGTTATTGTCTCACAAAAATGGTGCTCTTCTGGTATGGCCACGAAAGCCATTTGCCAATATTTTGCAAATATTTAAAAATTTCAAAATTATGTATTTAAATTCTGAAAAGTTGTTTTCAAACAGGTTTCAAACATTTCAGATGCGCTAGCCATTGTGACATTCATTCTAATGCATCCTAAATGTGTTGAATATATATATGTGTCATAAACACGGCTAACAAATCATGTAATTTTTTAACCATTTTAAAAGTGTTGGAACTGTATGTTAACTTCACAAGTGTCAAGTGTAACAATATAATGCCATCTGGATTGGTCTCAAAACACTCTTTAGGTGTTACATATGAGTAAATAGCCAAAAAATGCCTTTAAATAACTTTTGTAAAACTCTGCCAAAACTGGCATACTGAGTGTTTACAAAGCCAACAGTAAATTGTGTAACTGTGCATGCAACATAACTTGGTCAAATCAAACAGTGCCAAACTTTCTCAAACTGTTTCTGCAACTTTGAAACATATTTCCCATTTTGATGTATAAAATTTTATATAAAATTGTACACGTCAAATTTTTAATGTAAGAGCCCTTCAGGCACCAGTGGAGAGTCACTGGTTAGTTTTAAATTTGCTAAAATAGTGTTAAAATGAGTTCAGGCTCTTCAAGCACAATTTTAAAACATTTTGGCTAACATTTCCATAAAACTCTCAATATGGCGGAAGGGCATGTGGTTAACAGTGGCCTACAGTGGTTAACAGTTAACAATAGAACCCCGCATTCCTCGATGAAGGGGCCATTTTCTGTCACACCATCATACCACCCCAGTGATGTCACATGCCACTGGAGAACAAGGGATCCGAGCGAAGGCGTGCGAGCAGCACCCATCCAACCAGCACCCTATACTCTGGCCCGGTCCTGCCCGCTCACAAATCGATATGGCGGACTGCCACATGTGGAGAGTTCCACCACCCCACATCAGCTGTAGCAGTACAATGCTGTGTCTCCAATGCTCAGCTCATGCGAGCACCCAAAGGGAAAAATGACTGTGCTCACTTCGGTTAGTAAACTGGTGGTCATGTACAACAGGTGTGTGCACTCGGTCGAGATCATAGCCACCTAAGACTTTTTTTACAATTAATGCCAATATGTGCCAGTGTACATGCACAAATAATAATAGGTAATGTTCCTAGATTAATAATACAAATCAAGTGCCATGCACCACATTACTACAAACATATGTAGAAATACTGGCAGAGCTGTGCTGGACCTGTGTACACTTTTTCAAATCCCCTAATGGGAAAACTGTGTCAGTGCTAACCAGAGAACACTACAGAAGCGCAAACCAAACCTCAACCAATCCAATTACGACTGTACGAATGGTGCACCAATTATGTTTAATGTGATGGAAAGAGATAAAACGTAATAACTTGTGTACACTGTAGCCAGCCATATCACCCCCTTGTGTTGTGCCGCAGGAACATACATGTATTCGAGAGGGACAGTTTGTGTATGAGCTGTGTTATGACAGTCCATCAGAAGCGACACTGGAATATCCATACTTACCCAGTGGTAACCAATTACCACCAACACTCTGTCAACAGCCTGTGTGCTAAGGTGATGGGAACGATCTAGTGAAGTGCCAGCATTGTGGTCATCAGGTTTATCAAAGGTGAGTTCCCCTGAACGAGTGGATAGTGGACATGGAACATATACTCGAATGCCAGGAATGCACAAAGCGTCGTGTGCAATATATGGCAATGGAAACTGCCAAGCAGAATTCACACCCTGCCACTGTTTTCACCATACTGCTTGCACAATCGAAGTCATATCTGTGCCAACCCGAACAAGCACGGAACAGGGAAAATGTACAGAAACAAAACAATGTTAAAACAGCCAATAACACACCAGTATTGTTTCAAATGTTACCCATGTTTGCAGACTTACCGACAGAGAAGCCTGTACAACCCGTCTCCACCTTTATGGTGTTTGCGAGGAAGAGTGGAATAACTGTGTCGAGGGGCAGCTGAGCAGAGACACGTGACAATTGTGGAGTTCGGTTAACCAGTATGGAATGAAATGGACCACATTTTTAACAGCATTCCAGTGCTGATATAAGGGTACATTCTCCTCGTTACAAGCACGCAGTCACACATTACTCGACAAACAGTCGGCCCACGAAACTCTTATAGCGTCGCTATCCGAAGATACCACCTGGGAACAGAAGTGCTGCCTAATTATGACTGTGACCGAGTATTAGAAGTTTTATCCGGAACGGTCCTACCGGAGTACCGCTTTACATTAGCACCAATCATTCATGGCCCGTTAGAGGTGTTCATGCGGTCGATAATGACCTTGGACGACACCAAATGCAAATACCAACACTGCGAGGAGAGCACATCGCACTAAGCAGCCGACGTGTTTGGCAGAAGAAAAACCAGTTACAATAGTGGTGGTAACAATGGCATGATTTGGAAGGACACGAGTCTCATCATGTCACAGCCATCAAAACCAAGTGAACCCACGGTGACCAAAAATGGTAGACATGTATGAGACAAAACGAAGAAGATGCCCTACCCATGGAAAAACTGTTCAAGAGAGGAGTACCACTGGCATAGTAATTGCCCTGGAATAAAAATGAGAAATACAGAGGACACGAAGACAGTCCACTGCCGCCCGGAAACGAGCTGATCCCGACTCTCGCCACAGAACAGGCCCTACTGCAGCAGCTCCTTGCAGATTAACAACCTATACCAAGTAAGTTAATACACATTCCAGTATACATCAACAGTGTGAAGTGCTATACTGTTATTGACATGGCTGCATCCCACAAATTTGTATGACCAGGGTTCATTGATGTGAGAACTCTGCAGCCTCACAGTGAAGCCCTTTCATTTAGCCAGAACCAACAATAGTGGAGAAACCATGGGAGAAGCCAACATCACATTATGCAATAGACAAATACTATAGCACTCGTTTTCAACAAACTATGTGAATACATAGTTTTATGTCTCCCATGTCTATCCGAACAAAACAGGATCGTTGAACTAGCAGCTAGGAGAATCCATTTAACCACATGGAAGTGTATAACAGTCTACAATCTAGACCCCCACCTTAGCAACCATGCAACCAGCAACAACCTTGACAATCAGGACCACGAGGTACCACCAGCTTACCGTAATGCAGTACAGCGAGTGCTGGAGGAATTATGGGATGTATTTGCAGCTGCAGATCCATTACAATGTACCAAAATCGTGGAGCATGCAATACCACCAGAACATGACAGGCCGATTTTCACACCACAACACACTTACCTTAAACACCAGAGTAAGATAATCCGAGAAGAGATATGTGAGATGTTAGCAGAGGGGGACATCGAACCAACAGAAAGCCACTATAATTCAGCAATCACATTGGTGCCGAAGAAAGATAGAAATTGGCATCTCTGTATCAATTTTCGACCCCTCACCTTGTCATTGGAAGCCCTCACTTCATCAGCATTTAAAATGTGGTTACCGCCTTAGGAAATACCACAACTGTGTCATCCCTGGATCTGCAAAGTGGCTACTGGCAGGTTCCAGTGATGCCAGAAGACAGACACAAAACTGCATTCACCATGCCAGATGAAAGACAGTTTCATTTCTGTGCGATGCCGTTCGGGTTGAAATGCACACCATCCTAATTTCAAGCCATGATGGTCCAGGTACTAGATGGTCTGGTAGGTGACTTCACACTCGCCTACCTAAACGACATAATTTGATCCGAGATATGGGAGGACCACATTCACCACCTCTCCCTAGTACTGCAGGACCTTGCCATCAATAAGCTCATATGCGTGGACCACAAATGCCACCTAAGAAAAGTACATCTGGACTTCCTGGGACATATTGTGGACAAAGATGGTAACAGAATGAAAAAATGAACAACTGCGAGTGATAGAGGACTACAAGAGACCACGCACCATGAAGCATGTCCGGAAATTTTTCAGACTGCTGAACTGGTTGCGTGGGTACATCCAAGACTTTGCAACAATAACTGCTCATCTCACCCAGTTACAAGTTCGAATATAATGGCGAAACTGAAGACAGTTTCCGGCCATCAAGAGCCAATTTAGGGAGTGCAAGGCCCCAGTGTGCCATTACCCCAGTAGTCATCTCTATGGCCGGACAGATGCCCTCGATCAAGGCATAGGCACCAACCTGTTCCAACTCGGTGACAATGCGAATGGCTTATCGTCGACTACAGCAATGCCAAGTTCGGGCAAACTGAAAAGCCAGTATGATGTCAACAAGAGAGTGCCTTTCAGTATTATGGGCACTCAAATAGTATCATCCATATTTGGCGTACCAGTGATTCATGCTATGAACAGACAACCACTATCTGGTCTGGTTGCACAGTACGCATGAAGCATGGAGCAAACTGACCCACCGATCAATGCTACTGCCGGCATGTGATTTCAACATCGCACATGTCCCAGGCACAGAGAACCAGCTAACCAACCTGCTCTCCAATTCACCAAGTGCAAACACTGATATGATGAAGTGTTAGAAGGGATGTATACCCCCTACTGAACATGCTGGTGAAAACACCACACCAACCTTTGCTAACCTCGTTGCACCAGACATCAAGCTCAACGAGCTCTGTGAAGCTGTAGTAAGGTCACAAACAATGGAACTGGACTCGCAGGCCAAAATCGCATTCTGCAACCAGCAAACCACAGATCGGTAGAGCATAATCGACAACCGATTTGGAGACCAGGCTGTGTGGAGACAACAGTGCTTGGAAAATCTATGTGCCAGCCACACAATTCACATATCTACTCCAATACATGCACAACACAACATTTTCAGGGCACCCAGGTGCGAGGCTAACAATGCAGAATGTGTAATGTTACTTCCATTGGCCCGGCATATTGCGCGACGTATGCGATTCCATTCGAGAGTGTCTACCATGTAACCACTTTAATGCTCAATGTGCTGATGGCCAACAAGAACTAGAACCCAGAATACCTACGGAGCTATTCGAAATGGTAGCTCTTGACCTCATGGGCCCTTACTCCAAGATATCGACGGGAAAAGTTTCGTGGTGGTATTCACATACCTGTTCTCCAGGTGGACAGAGGTGTACGCATTGACCAGAGCGCGCACCAGGAACGTTGTCAGTGTCATAGAGAACTAGTTTTTCCCACAGTGTGGATATTACTGAATGTTACTAACAGACAATGGGACACAATTCGTTGGAAGTGTCATGATCTTTGCAAAAAATGGGGAGTGATGAAAATCACGACAGAGATCTATCATCCTCGTGCCAACCTCACGGATTGCAGAAACAAATGCCTCAAGGTCCACCTGTACCTCTGTGTGGGGAAATACCAGACATCCTAGACTGATCAGCTGCCCAGCGCACTTTTCACACTCTGCTGCTATACCAAAGAGGCAACAGGAATGTCACCTGCCACAATATTGCAGGGGTGTGCGTTGACACTCCCAAGCGAATACAACTGTCCACCAACAGAGGGAACCAGTGAACCAGAAAACAGCACCACCAGACAACAGTGGAGAACACAGGATCGGGAAGCAACCTATGTACACCAGGCTGCCTATATCAACAAGTGGGTACCTCTCACTACACGACCACCGAAGCTATTACGACCAGGGCAGAAGGTCTTCTTCGGGGAGCACCTGCTGTCTATGATATACAAAAACTTTTGTGCTAGCCTTGGCGAAAAGTGGAACGGTCCACATGTAGTCACAATGGCTTAAGAGGCCACTACATAACTGACGTACTTGCTGGCAAGTATTCATCATACCTTGGGCCAGTCGCCTCCAATTGGGCAGCATGCAGCCGGTGCTTTCCTATAGCACAAATATATCCAAAGAATATATTAGGATGTCACTCTCTGACTTTCAGGAAATTCAAGAACATCCATGAGTAGCAAAGTTACATTCAAAAGACTACCAAAAGATTTCCATATATCTGCCCAATATCCAAAATGCTATATAAATATTTTAGATTGATATGAACCACACATCCATGTGGGCCCTCGTGACCACTTATACCTCCACAGTCACTTACACCACCGAGCCAACACCGGGACGAAGTGAACACTCTGGCAAGAGTACGTCAGTATAGGTGGGCAAGAATGGAGCATACCCGCCTTTTTGTCACATACTACATTACTCAAGTGATCGTATTGCTTTATACACCTCATGAAGTACCTCTTGGGGGAAAATAACAATCGGTCTAACACTGGTGTCCCTCCGAAAGCCACAGCTGTCAGGCGCTCCGGCAAATGGAGGGAACATCGGTGCAGCTCGTGCCACGATCACGGAGTCCTTCCAACCTGGGTGATGTCCAGCGGCCTGCTGGCCAGAGTAATAGTGCTAAGTGACCCCTAGTGTTGCTGGATATTGGGGAATAAAATCCCGAAGATGTAAACAGTTTTTAAAATGCTGCAGCAAAACTAATTAGAGTCAAACTTTTATTAAAACCTCAAATGAGAGTGGCTACCGACACCCCTTTCAGGGATGGACTCGTCCAGCCCACCTAAACTGGAACACTTGAACTCGCCCATCAGCGAAAAAAAATAGAAACTGAATTTTACCTAAGAAATTTACCAGAAATTGAAATACATTCTCAATTCACAACTATTCCAGTTATTGCATTAATTGTAATTATCTTTAATGATTAAAACTGTAATTATTTTATCTTTTCACAGCAGACTACCTGTCAAGACCTCATTGTTTTATTTTATATTTCTTGTACAGGGATGTCCACTATAACATCACATTCACAAACATAATCGTCAATGAGTCATGGGAATTTCACCAACGTGTTATTAAACAGGAAATTGAATTGTGCAGCATATTTATTAGCCTTAAGAGGGTACCATCATCGTGGGTTACTTAAGCCACCGGGGTAACTTAAGCCATTTTGTTAGGGAAATTTTTAATTCTGATATTGGCAACACTGTTATTAAATTGTTTTCTTGAGTTTGTGCCACATGGTTGATATTTTTATGAAATTTTTCACTGTATATTTTAATAGTTTATATTTTCTAAAGGTAAGTTTATATATGTATATTTAAATGAAGGTTAACTTTATCATAGATTTGTACCTTACATAACTTAAGTCACCAATTTTATATTTTTAAGTTGAATTTAATATAAACATTCTTCAACATAACCTTAAACCATGCTTTTATTGTTGTCCCACTACATAGATTATATTTCCATTGTGTTTTTTTTTATTTAAGCTTAAATTCATGGCAGTTTCATGTATGGGGTAGCAAAGACCACCAAGAACTAGTGGCTTTTGTTACCCGTTCTCGTTTGTCATATCGTACTCTATCGATTTATAAATATTTAAAAAGTCTCTTTTTCCTTTTTCACTAGAAAAGATGCCTCGAAAGTACCAAAGGCCTAATGGAGCTCGAAAATATCAAGATTACATAGATCACTTTAAAAAAGCAGTTGAGGAGGTGAAAATGGCTTATCGTTAGGAAAATTGTTCATGGGCAACATGTCCTCTATCATGGAAACGGGGAACGAAAGGGTTAATTTATATTGACTGTGCAATTAACGTTATTTATTGTCAGTGTTAACAGAGATATAAAACGTTTGTAATATCTTATCTATTCAGGAAACAACCAGGCATGTTATGCAGTGATATTTCAAATCTCTTATTTAGAAAAGGGAGATGACACAGACTATCAAGTTAAGTCACGGTTACTTCAACTTTTCGCGCTGTGTTGTATAAATTAAACACTAGAATCGTTCAATTTTTACTTAGCACTACTATCTATTGCCATCAATAAAAGTCCCGAACACTATTTTTACGTTTATTTGAGCCCCGTGTGTGGCTTTTGTTAACCCATTAATAACAATCTTAAGCCGAACATTGGTTTCTTACCAATGGCCTAAGTTATCCCCTCTACTGGGGTAACTTAGACCACCGTGTTTTAATTTTTTTAATTTTAACATGCATGTTTTTGAAAACTTTGCTTTATGCAAACATAAAAAGTAATAACTACATACCCAAGTTTTAAGCTAATTAGTAAATCTCTAAAGTAAATAGTTTTGGATTGGCGGGTTTTTGAAATTGAAAAGTGGCTTAAGTAACCCCCGATGATGGTACATGTCAATTTTGACATAATTTTTAGGGCAGTATTCAGTCACATTCAACGGAAGCTTATGCCATGATTTTAGTCTGACTTCAGCAGTCAGTCTAGCCGGCAGCAGAGGAGTTTCACGCCACGTGCCCCCCCCCCCTTAGCCCCCAGAACTTTTCTGAAACCACCTTCATCATCAATAGTATCGTTAATCAACTGGAACATTTACGTGTTCTTTGCCATGGGGATGCTGGTCTGTCTTTCTACATTTTAACCAGGGTTTAACAACCTAATCGTCTTTTCAATAATCAACATGGCTCAGGCCACTTTTGCAGTATTGGTCACCAGCAGACCAGACTGCCAGGTTCGCATTAACTTGGTACATATTAGCTGAAATGCATATGTATAGAAGAGGGAAATAAACATCTTAAATCAACATGAGCATTTCATTAATTTGCCTCTTAGGGTATTTTGGGTGCTGCACCCTAATTCAGCAAAGTGTCAGTAGGTGGCCTACAACCTCGCCAGTGTAATAAGTGACATCACTAGGTATGTTCAATTGTTGGTAAATTCAGTATCCACAAGCACTTCAAATCGACAAAAGAAACCAGGGACCCACAGGCCGTCGACTGCATGGCCCACACTAACTCATTCTCACTGATTTAGGGCACCAGGAAATTTCACCAGTTTTCGCATTAACCTGGGTAAGCCAGGTAAGGTGAGGACCCCATCAGTAGTCCTGGAACTCCTGCAGTTCAAACTGATTTCCCACCAGTTGGACTATTCTCCATCAAAGTGATAAACTATACTTTTTTCCAATGTCAAGTGGCTTTCCAAACTAGTGGAGCTTGTCAAACTTCAAGATGGCACTAGTAATTTTCCTACATCAAATGGCTTTCCCAACTTGTGAGGCTATTCAACAATAACGGCAAAAACCATGCCAGTACAAATGTGGCGCACCAGAACAATACATAGTGTTATTGCCTCGACTTCCAAGTGTACTTGTTTTCCAGTGCTCATGTCTCGCAGCATTTTACATTGTTCCCCTTTCCTCACATCCCAGGACATTTCAGTGTACTTTGTTTACAGTTAACCATGTCTTGTGGTGTTCAGGTTACTTTGTTTCATACTTGAATGCCAGTAATATCACAATTTATGTCTCGTGCCATACACCATAACGTACCAATAAACAGTACCTACGTGTGTTTATTAAATTTCAGAGTAACTTTTGTCCTAATCGCAATGTCCTTTTTCTGTTGTGTGCACCTCGCGCAAATTTTAAGGATAATTTCTGTATTTAGAGCACATTTATGCGTAAAGCACTTAGCCAAAAGCCAAATGTTGAAAACATTTCAGCAAGAACTTATTCAAATCAATTTCAGACTCAATAAATTCCACGTTTTGAACACTCATGATATTTTTGGACAGTATTGGACAAAGGAGCATCTTGTAGCACCAATGTTGTGGACATTGGGCAAGCCAGGCAGACAGGTGCTAACACCCACCCTCCCCCCAAATTAGAGTGTAGCGGGTGATGTGACAGATCACAAACTAGCAATGGGAAAATTCTCTGGCACTTCTTCTCCGCCATGATTACCGGTGTCTCGATGCCCACAAGGGATGTGGAGGAGGAAGAAGTACCCAAGATAAAATCACCACTGCCAAGCACAACCACCAACACCGCACGCATCACTGCCGGCACGGATGGGTCACTCTGCAGCATCGTGACGCCCGCCATCACTGCACTGGTCACCAGTGATGCCACCGATGGCGAGTTGCCAGAGACACCTGTGGGACAGAGCTCCCCACATGACAGCTCTCTCGACGGCTCCACTACGGCATCCTCAGCAGGACCACCCGCAGGGGACCTCACACCGGAAGACGTCGGAAAAAGCGATGGGGGGAACGTAACAGGGTTTCACAGCCCTTCACTGGGGTCCTCTCCTTCCCCCTCGCCTACAATCACATCATGCCAATGTCAATGCTACAGCAGCCACATCAGCAAAGAGGAGTCAGAGGACGAGGGGTCCACCATCCCTTTATGCCTCTCCAAGCGGCAGCGCTGCCTGATTTTCCCAGCATGCATCACACGTGGTGGGGACACCCCCTGCCCACAAATACATGTCACGGGATGTCAGCCTCGCTGGGGGCAGTATCCTGACCTCCAGCAGCAACCAGAGTAAGCTCCCAGAGGCGCGGTCCTTATGTACTGAGGTCATGCCGCAAGCTGAAGCCACCCACCGCATGTTGTGCCTAACAGTGCATTAGGACACATGGGGAATTGCGCGATTATGTGGTCACCAGAGGTGGGGCCATTTGATGTGAACCACATGTCCATGAGCTCCTTGTGCCCACTCTGACTGCCGCAGTCACATCAACTGCACCAGATGCACCAGTTCGTACCAACATCAGGCCAAGAGTGCATAGTGCAGGTTGAAAGGAAGGAAACTTGCACCTTTTTGCAAACAGGTAATGCGTGACTCAAGAGACCATCCTCCTTTTTTTATTACAAGAGGTAACTCTTGTAATATATTAGTAGGCAATCCGAAACTGTGTTTACCTCAAATCTACAGCTGTTGGGCGCATGGGCCATTGCTCATTATGTCGTAGCAGCTCACACCGCGACATACGACATAACACATCACCAAGTGACTTCAACTGGCCTGTAGGGCGAAGCTAAAATGCTAAGTGCCCCAAAGTGCAACCAATAGTGTGCAGCAATTTTCTAAACATATCGCACAACATCATCTAATTCAAAACTTCAGTAAGGGGTGGGTTTTATTGTGTCAAGGACCATGAAGCATGGTAACCCTAATATCTTTGCCCAGGTGGACTCGTCCATCCCTTCAGGAGACAGCCACCTGGCAAAACTGTAGCAAGTGAAATGCAAATATGTCATGGGAAATGGAACACAGAGACTTTTCAAAATAAAGAATAAACGTGTATCCAATGTCTATTTATAAGAGTAACATTTCATTTAGTGTGGTGACACTCCCCGTAAACTTCACAACATCAAGCTTAACATGCATTTGTTGATCAATGGGGGTGTTACCAATGTGTTTCCATTAATTTATATAATTTTTCAGAATTGTAATAATGTTACAAGTGCTTATGTCATGTTTTAACACTCGGTGTTTGACGTCGGTTCATGCAATTTTTCGCAGAAGCCTACACCATTCACCCAGTTCGTCTCAGCACACAAGCCAGGCTGGCAGCGTTGGTCGTCTGCAAGTCCCATCTGTACCATCATTTAGGCTGATCTCACTTCATTACAATAGTAATATAATTAGCCGGAACCTTTCGTTTTCTTTTCAATACCGAGAGGAGTACCACCTGCACTCTCACCAGAGAGTTTTAACACTACTGCATATATCAATAACACCATGGTGACTTAAGTCATTTTCATGTAAAGGTCACCGGCAGGCCATAAAAACTGGTTTCATTTCTTTTAGTATTCACATGTCCACTTCCTGATTGTGTAATTAATTATGTGAGTAAACGTCTTTACAAAATTTAGTGAGTGTTGAATCATTGTCCTCCAGGACACATAGGGTGCTAAACCCCATTGTAGTACCATCCATAATCTTTCTAATGTATTTCAGGCATACGAGATGGCCTACAATATCGCCACAAGGTCAATGTGTGTAAGTAGTGTAATATTAAGTGCATGACAACTTCATCTTCAAACTGATCGAGGCATCCAGGGCCCCAATCATTAACTCTCCCCTGAGTTATGGTGCCAGGCGATTCTACACTTCAGCAGCCCTGGGTTACCTCGACCACGTCACATATATTCAGAGGATATACATAAGATTGTTACTGTAGGACTTAGATGACCTAGATATTGTTAACATAATCAGGATATCCGGTGAATATCCTGTGCTATGTGGGTTGGTGTATGTTGTTTGCTACTTGCTCCGCTACATGTTGTGTATGGGTCGACGAGAGCACTAAGGAAAGCCTCGGCTGACATCATACACCATTGCAATGTAAATAAAATGTTTGTAATTATGTTATTGCTGCTTGGGACCATTATCAATATTAGCATTAGATGTATGAATAGTGTTCATAGTAGATTTATTTATATAACAAACCCTTTCCCAATCATTCTTATATTTTGGTTATAGTTAACATTAATAGCTTCAAGATTTATCAAGTTCTTAGTTATGGACGTGTCGATTTGTTGATTTACTTTAGTATAGATAGGTTGAATATTATCTGTCTGTATTGAGTAACAGGTTGTTATTACCTTTGATTTCCACCTAGCTTTGATAACTAGGTTGATGCAGAAGAGCATCCTGCCTTTCAGACAGTTTGCCATGCCGCCCATCCGCAAGAAAAGGAAAGACACACCATGCTTATAGATGTTCAAAGAAACCCCTATAAGTAATTTAGTGCTTTAATTATTTTATTTGAAAATTCATATATTGTTCATCTGAGTTGTTTCGCCCTTTTTTCATGCCCTCTACATTTAAATTATATTTTTTCATGTGCAATATAATATTATGTATTTATTATTGTTTTATACAAGGGTTCATGTCCATTTAGTTGTCTAAGTGTTTTAGTTCAACAGAAAGTAGTGCAGAGTGAGCCATGTGCTGCCATAGTCCACGCATGGTGAGCTTGTCAGATTCAGTGGCCATCGAGTGTCTCAAGGGGTCGGCATGCACTACGTTGTGCTCCAGGTGCCTTCATGTTTTCGCGTCAATCACATTTATTTGCAATAGTCTAATGTAATGTACCAGAACTTGTTCTTTCTGTACCAGGAGATGCCACCCAATATTCCTCGGGCGATGCTATTCCCGGGGAAGCTTAATGCACAAATGTGTATTTTTCGCAGTCTTCCCTAACTGGCGGGCTGCAGGCCAGAGTCCTTATAAAGTGTTCACCTAGAGATATGTAAGTGTTTATGTGCAAGAGTAATTACATGCAAGTTTTCAGACTTCGTGTCTTTTATTTCAAGTACTGCCTTCGGGTGATTCAGGGTATGGGTTCCCTATAACCCGCCTTCACCCAGTTTAACATAAATTACTTAACAGCCAGTATGCTCAACTCAGAGATTTTACAGTTTAAGGCACGTGGGTCAGCCTGAAGAGGCCCACAGTATTTTCCATGTAAGTATCAGGAGCGAGGGGCTCTTCCATCATTTCACAGAGGGACTGCGTAAGTCTGGGCGAAGAGCCCACCGTACCCTGAGATCATCACCAGCAGAAACAATTAACACTGCCTGCCGACGGTGTCTGGTGCTTAATAGGGTATCCTAATCCCCAAACAACCTAACAATGTTTTTTACCACCCCTCAAAATGTCCCTTAACACCTCTCTATTCAGCCAACAGGCTCTAAGGTTTAGCTGTTGTATCAGTTGTTTCCCATTTTATTAGTTTTCATTACCACTTCAAATGCTGGGTTACCTTTTTTACTAATACTTGTATTAATATTTGTTGAAACACTCATCATGGTAGTTAAACTATCAATAATCCAGTACAATTCATAACCCCCCTCCCCTTACTCTCTAAACATTGTATATGTCCACATTCCAGAAACACATTGAATTTTTTGTCACAGTCTTCAGACAACCATTGTATCCATAGGCAGCATGGTATATTTATACCATACTTGCTTATCATATCATATTCTATTACATGTATATTCACACAAGTTGTATGGTACCATTTACAACACTTGCCACACACAAAATAATACTTTATCATTATTTTTAACTACCTTTTTACATCGTAAACAAGTTTCACCACCGTTGTCGTCACATACTGTGTGAAGATAAATATGTTTTGCACTCTAAATCATTATTTATATAAAATAACTTTTTTATAATTGTAAAGAAACCTGCATAAAATATTTTACGAATATCTGCACTATTTTAATCAAATTTAACCACGCTTTATTCCAGAAAAATCGGGTTTAATTGAATGGTGGAATGCACTAATACTTAATCGGGATTATTGTGTGTCCATTCGAGATTATATCGTTTGTACTTCGTACATATTTACAAAACTCTTTTTTTTTTTTCAAATATCAAATATGGGATATTTTTTAATTAATTAAATAATCGATAACCGAATTTTTAGACTATTGAAATATCGATGTAAAAATGGCCTTTGACAAGTTTATCGATATTTATCGCCTATCCCATCCATAACTAATTGTATGTTCGTTGGGCGTACTTAGTGTTCGAAGTTGCACGATGGTAGTGAAAGTATATGTTTCAGGAATATCCGGGAATAAAGAAGTATGTATTTCTAAGTACTTTCATTATAGTTTGTATTTTAGTAGATACAGTAAAAATGCGTAGGCCTATACTTATGTGAAAAGCAAGTTATGTGTAAAAAGTATTTTCATCGAGAGTTAGGTTAGTGGAGGATACGTTTTTTTTTTTTAATTAGTAAAAGTGCGGTTAACTTTTAAACGTAGACCTGTTGATGAAGACCAGTATGAAAGTGACTTAATCATCTGATAAGGCGCTTGTTTTCCATCACTGCGGCATTTTATGTGTTGTGAAGGGGCAGTTCGATGAGTTACGGACTGACCAAACAGAGCAATTTTCTATAAAATCGCCAATGCTATTTCTTACTATTGACTTGTTTAGTGTTTGTTAATGTAGGCTTAATGAACACACTTTAAGATTTATTTTGACCAAGATTACGTTGAAAATCTATTACAAAATGCTGTTTCCTGATGTTAAAATTGAGGTAATGGAGTGACTGTCACCTGCAAGTTCCGGAGTAGTTATAATGGGAGTACTGTACAACCCGATACCATGTGTTTACACACAGGTTATGACGTAACCAATATGGCACCGATGAGTTCACATTATTCCTATTGCCCCATCCCTTTCCTCTCACAATCTAATGGGGCATCCACAGGTATGTGGTTGTTTTTGGGCGGGGATACTTTCAGCATTTATAGACGTTAGTATCGGGATGTCAACTTTAGCCGATCTGCCCAAATGTACTACGTGATACCGTATGTGGTATTGGGAAATACACTTGAACCCATCCGCCCAAGTGTATTATGTGATACTATATGTGGTGTCAGGAAGTACACTTGAGCCCACCAACCCAAATATACTATCTGATACCATGACTGCAAACACTTGTTGGCACTACATATCCCAAACCTTACACGACCTACGTACAACACTCTCAATTATACCCTTCAACCATCCTCTGCAATCAGAGTCCATTAAAAATAGCAAACACTCTTTGTCATACATACCTAACATTGCCTAGCTAAATCATCATTTTTTTACACGTTTTCGAAATATTATTCACAATCATCCATCACAAACTGTTATTTTCAACTGGCAAACCCTTGACATTATAGGTACCTAACGTTACCTACCTACGCCACCATTTATTACACTCTACAAACCATTAAATAATACCATCCATTGCAATCCGATTGAATAAAAACTGCCCCGACTCGCTGCAACTACAGAACACTAACGTAACATTACCTAGCAACAACGTATATTACACCCTTCAAAATATTATTTGATACAATCCACTGCTATCCAATTATTAATTAAATATTGGTAGAGACTCGTTACCACTACAGAATCTCGGCCTAACATTACCTACCTACATCAATGTTTATTGCACCCAATACACTCATTTGTATTTAAATATTTCCACACTTACCTGTACCAAATATATCAATTTTCTGCCAACGTGTAATGCCACTTTCATCCTCTTTATGGACAACAAACAAATCACATGAACTACGTATTTTATAGACCGAACACACCAGCATTATGCACCACATATTTTTATATTACCTCTGTACACTTTAGATCCTATTTCGTCCTACAGTTCACTCATTAATTCAACTCAAGGTATTCTTTTTACCATCTTACTATTTTATCACTCTATACTTATCCACAACATACTGTACTAAGGCCCATTCTACAATGCACTGATGTGTAATAAGATGGACTCTGAACACGCTAACTAATACCTTATTTACTTTATGAATGGAATGATCGGACGACTCTGAATAAATTTTTAACTATTCTACAATACAAAGAAACACTCAGTCCTTCAACTTAAGAAATCAAAATTAATCAGCTGTTACGAATTACTGATACAGGTTTTAAGATGTACACACCTCATTTTCTATGTTTTTACAGTGTTTAACATTGTGTAAATGCTACTGCCAAACAATTGTGTGTTTTTTAAGGTAAATAGACAGGGCAAGTGACAGACTGGCATGCTCTGAATTGTTGTTTTGATAGGTATATTCAAATGGTTTGTTATGTATGTATTCAGGTGTGCAACTTAAAGCTATTTACAAAAAACACTTACTTTGTATTATATTGTATTTACAGTAATTATTAAGTTTAGGGGCGTTTCTGTAAAAATAAAAAAAATTCACTGAAAATGATTATTTCCATTCTACTAATGATGCAGAACATGAATATACTATGGGCATTAACGTCAGACTAATTTCGTAATATGTGCCCACCTAACATAACGGAACCTAACCCCACGATGGGTGAATCACTATTTTACATTTTTAAACTAACCTAGGATTTTTGGATTTTACACTAACCTAGGATGTTTGGGTTTTACACTAAACTACAAATGTAGGATTGTAGGGATTTAAAGGAACCGTAAAACACACCAAAAGAAGGTAAATTGACTCACTTAGGTATGGGGCTGGTATAATTCCTCTGACGTTAATAGACTTCAACAAACCTATTTCGCAAGTTTTTTTAATATGTTCTACTTATTTTAACATTACGCTCTCTTGAATATGAACAAGTTAAGCTGTGCAACTTTTGTTGGTCTAGGATGTTTCTTTCAGAAACTCAAACAAACTGGCTATACTGCTCATTTCACAATTTTGTTGAATTTTTGGTAATTATCTAGTTTAGGGGCTTTTCTGAAAAACACAATAAAAATTTAAAATTATGATATATTTCTACTCTACTAATGATGCAGAACACGAATATACTAGGGGCATCGCTTTAAAATAAGTGCAACATATTTTAAAAAATTGAACAAGTTTGTGAGATGACTGTTTCTGACAGTTTGTTTACGTTTATGAACGAAACGTTTTATGCCAACAAAAGTTGTTTTAATGAATTCAGCATAGCTTACCTAGTTGATATTGAAGCGGCCGTAGTGTTAAAGTAAGTAGAACATATATAAAAAAAACTTGCGAAATAATTTGTTTGTGTCTATTAACGTCAGAGGAATTATACCAGCCCCCTACCTAGGTGAGTCAATTTACATTCTTTTGGTGTGTTTTACGGTTCCTTTAAATCCCTGCAATCCTACATTCGTATTTTAGTGTAAAACCCAAACATCCTAGGTTAGTGTAAAACCCAAACATCCTAGGTTAGTATAAAACCCAAACATCCTAGGTTAGTGTAAAACCCTACTATCCTAGGTTAGTTTAAAACCCTAACATCATAGGTTAGTGTAAAACCCAACAATCCTAGGTTAGTTTAAAAATGTAAAATAGTGATTCACCCATCGTGGGGTTAGGTTTTGTTAGGTTAGGTGGGCACATATTACGAAATTAGTCGGACGTTAATGCCCCTAGTATATTCGTGTTCTGCATCATTAGTAGATTCGAAATATATCATAATTTAAAATTTTTATTGGGTTTTTTTCAGAAAAGCCCCTAAACTAGATAATTAATTTTCTAGTTTAGAGGCTTTTCCGTAAATAATAAAAAAAACTCCAGAAAGTGGTATATTTCGACTCTACTAATGATGCAGAACACGAATATACTAGGGGCATCACTTTAAAATAAGTGCAACATATTTTTAAAAATTGAACAAGTTTGTGAGGTGACTGTTTCTGACACTTTGTTTACGTTTTGAACGAAACGTTTTATGCCAACAAAAGTTGCATTAACGGGTTCTGCATAGCTTACCTTGTTGATATTCAAGACGGCGTAATGTTAAAATAAGTAGAACATATTTAAAGAAATCGCGAAAGTTGATGTTTACGCCTGTTAACGTCTGCCGCCATTAATAATGGCTACGCATAGCATATTCACGCAATCTGCCGGGCGCATAAAACATCACGGGTCATACGTTAGTATGCATGCAGGCAGCGGTCGTGGTCAGTTCGATGGTGCTTCGTTCGTGATTTAAGACGGAAAAAAAGCAAGCAAGACTACGTTTCTGCGTTATATTAGCCTATTAACGAGTGCTTCTGTATATATATTCGGCTGTAAATGAGTGTTTCAGTGCGTTATATTCGCGTATGTGGTGCTTCGTGAAAACTGTGATTTCATCGAGTGATCTGACGTTGAATGGGCCGTTGACAGAGTATGTACAACCCGCCTACATTGGTGAGTGCATTTATATTATTTGTGTGCGTTTTACGCTCCTTTAAATCCCTAAAATCCTAAATTCGTAGTTTAGTGTAAAACCCACAAATCCTATCCGGTAGCTTAACGTGCAAATGTAGTTATATTACGTAATTCAAACAAGGCTTTTTCCTGACCTTTTTACAGCACAATTTCACATTCTTTCTATACTAACCTTGGATTATTCGTAGGTAACGCAGAACACAACTATAGTAGCATCGTTAACGTATGACTAATTGTATAATGTGTGCCCACCTAACCGAACAGAACCTAACACCACGATGGGTGAATCACTATTTTACATTTTTTAACTAACCTAGGATTGTAGCGATTTTAACTAACCTAGGATTGTAGTTATTTAAAATAACGTAGGATTATAGGGTTCCCATGTAGTCTGTGATTGTAGGGTGTTGATCGGAGATTTTTTTAATATTGTATAATCTTATATTACTGTACAACCTTACAATCCTAGGTTAGTTTACAGCCGTACAATCCTAGGTTAGTTTAAAAACGTAAAATAGTGATTCACCCATCGTGGAGTTAGGTTCTGTTAGGTTAGGTGGGTACATGTTAGGAAATTGGTCGTACGTTAATGCCCCTAGTATATATTCGTGTTCTACATGATTAGTAGAGTCGAAATATACCACTTTCTGGAGTTTTTTTTTTTTTTACAGAAAAGCCCCTAAACTAGAATTTTACCAATCTAACCTACAATTTTAGGGTGTTAATCTAACCTACAATTTTAGAGTGTTAATCTAACCTACAATTGTAGGGTTATATACACTAACCTACGATTGTAGGGTTATACACTAACCTTGGATTTCAGGGTTTTACACTTAACTATGAATTTTGGATTTTAGGGATTTAAAGGAACCATAAAACACACGAAAAGAATATAAATTTACTCACCTAAGTAGGCGGCTGGTATAATTACTCTGTCAAGGCCAATTCAACCTTACCTCACTCTGCGAAACACCATGCCCCACTAAAACTCCACATACGCGAATATTACGCACTGAAGTACTCAGTCATAGCCAAATATTACGCACTAACACTCGTTCATAGGCGAATATAATGCACAAAAACACTCGTTCTTGCTTTCTCCGTTTAAAATCCGCCAGATTAGGACGAGAAGAATCATGCCATCAAAGGCGCAATGGCTACTGACCTGCTTAAAAATTGACCGTTAAAATACCCATAATGACATTTGTGGTCACTAGGTAGCGTTGGATCAGCAATGCGCGGCCATTAATAATGGCGATCGACGTAAACAGACCGGCCTAACTGCTTGTACATTTCACAATTTTGTTAAATTTTTTCAAATATGTTCTACTTATTTTAACATGACCCCCTCCTAAATATGAACAAGGTAAGCTGTGCAGAAGAACCCATTAATGATACTTTTGTTGGTCTAGGACATTTTGTTCAGAAAAGCCTCTAAACTGCATAATTACCAAAATCTTGGGAAATGGTGTGAATTGACATTACTAATCACACTGAACACTGATTTAATAAGGGTTTCACTATATTCGCTGTATTGTAAAGTTGGATGACCTTGGCCAAGATTTTTTTCTCTTTGCTGCCTTGGATTAACCGATGAAACAAAAAATTCAGTTTTTGTGGCTACATTGGTAACATTTGATGTAGTTTATAATGATGATTATTATGTAAAATTTTTTATCATGTCTCCTACCATTTATAGTTAAGACCTACGAGTCGCCCAGCCACTTGACATATTGGGTGCCATACCAAAGCAATGGAATGCAATTAATACAATGGTATGACTGGGGTAGTATTAGAAAATAAAAATGTGCAGAATTTTTCAGTATTTTTGTAAATTTTTTTGGATATAGCATGAAAATGTTAAGACACTTTGAATATCTGCAAGTTCTATATCATGTATTTGCTCTGTGGAATGATAAATGAATGAATGAAAGTCATGTTTTTTTAAAACAAATCTATTAAAAATGATTTTTTAAAAACTCATTGGAAATAAGTTTGCAAACCAAAAGGATTATAAAAGAGCACATTCAAAATAACAAAAATATAATAATTTTGAAAACTTGTAGAAAATAACAGTTTTGCTGAACATTAAATTAAATTTTAAGAGCACAAGGCAATAAGGGTGAATGTCTGTTTCATGTAATTTTATGATTGAGAGATTTAAAAGTTTGGAAGTAACTATTCAGTGTGGTAAACTAACACGAGCAGGATGTCCAAACAATAATTTGTAAATACAATAAAAAATGTTTGTCTCGTAACTACATAGTATACCTACTCTGAAAAGGAGGCATGTCAATTACAAAAAATATAATGAGGAATGTCACATGTAACTATTATTACAGTTAGCACGTTGGTTGAAATTAAAATAAAGCAAATCTGACATAGGCACCATATTACAGCACACAATAACTTAGGAGCATAATATAACAAAGCTCAAATGTAATAATATTATGTAATACACAAAAATAAACACTACTATAGTTCCAAAACAACTGCACTATTATGGGCAGATGAAAACTATTTAGTTTTGCTTCTCTTCTTGGTTTCGTTGGCTGCTTGTCTTGTCTTGTGTTGCAGGGTTTCTAGGTATTTCCTTCAGGATAGCAAAACTATTTGAGATGTTTTCCAAAGATATTTGTACCAAATCTGTCACGAAAAAAAAATTTTAGTTTTAATGGGTACAATCTTCTCAAAAGTCTGTGGACTAAACCAGGTTCGTTAAGGTATAGAGATCTTAATTAAATAAAAGAGTTAATTATAGATTCCTAATTTATTTAGAATAACTGCAACCAAAAATTTTACTCAATACCTCAAAGCAACTAATGTAATTAGATAACTAAAATAAGTCCCAATAAACAATGTATCAAAACCTATTGAATTACTTTATATATATTAGATGTCCATATTTCACAGTTCCAATATTTACAATAATGTCTGTATCTCATGTTCATTCAGTCCCATCTCAGTTCAGTCCAGATCCCACCAATCCGCAATGTTCTCGAGTTCTCCAAGCACCCTCATGGACAGTAGCCTACACTCGTAGGATAACACACCCTCTTGTCTGTTCACTCCACAAACACCTCGTCCACCATCGTCCAGCAACCTCCCGTCGTCCGTCTTCACCGATAACCCTCGCTGCAATCGACTTTGTCCGGTTACTGCACTCAGCCGGAAAGCTTCTACCAAGACTCCTGATCCTGGGGGCGCTGCAATATTTATAGAGTCGTCGGCCATCGCCCGGAACTTTCTATGAATGCTGCATTGCGCAGAGGGTCCTAATTCCCAGACTGGTTGGCTTCTCCAGCAGCGCTAGTAAAAGGGGCTGTTACGCCAGCCAGGTTGCCACTGTCAATCATTCCCCTGGCGAGCGGGTCTGTCTGCGGATAGGCTCAAGGTGGGTCACCACCCACAGAGCCAGGCCATGTACGGAGCTCGCGCTTTGTGCGTAACAGTATATTGCAAGTATCCCATAGTGTTGCTTGGTTTTACTCCTACAATCCATTGAAAGTGTCCCTATGCTGCACATGTCGAGAATGGTGTTGCTCAAAAACAATTTCTCGAATGGGCCTTGTAGCAAAAGGTCATATCTTTCGGTACTGTGGGGTCAAAATGAAGACCAGTTTCGCATTAAAGGCTGTTCAACTGCAACAACGTGAAAAGGAAAAGGTTTACAGCGGACTGTTTCAAATTCCGCAGTCTAGTCATCAGGTCTTTCTGCGGGGCATTTCTGGTTAAGCAGTGCCATATTACGGTCACACACTAATTAGGAATGTCCACGTATGGGAAATGTAACTAATTTTTCTCAATCTCTTTGCAACACATACCATATTAGAGATTCCGCTAGGCCTAAAATTTTTCTAGTAAATTTGCCTTGCTGGTTTGAAAATTAAGATTCAAGTCAGAAAAATTGTGAGTCAGAAACAGCATACAAAATTTTATTAAAAAATTATTTTATCTTTTTAGTACTTATATTACATAAAGTACAGGCTGAGTATAAAATACTACCCCAACTTTGAAGGTCTATAATATCAAAACCAAACACCCTACAACCTTTGTTGACCTATCAAATGAACCTTGGAACTATGAAGTTTGTTTACCATATCCTTATAAATGTTCAATGTGACCACCACGAGCGGCCCGAATGACATCTATGTGATAATCATACTCATTCCACACTCTTGTCAGCATGTCCGGTGTTACGGTTTGGATGGCGTCCGTAATTCAAGTTTTGAGGTCGTAAATGTTAGCCGGCAATGTTGGACGATACACTTGATCCTTTATGTACCCCCATAGAAAGAAATTGCATGGGGCAAGGTCCGTGCTTCATGGGGGCCAGTGATGAAGAGCATGGTCACCAACTGTGCCTCGGCCAATCCTGCATTGCGGCAATGTCTCGTTCAGGTATCCGCGAACAGCTACGTGCCAATGGGGTGGCGCACCATCCTGCTGGAAATGAAGTCCCTTGCCGCCTCTTCTAACTGAGGAAACAACCACTCTCTAAGCATGTCCAAATAAGGGATTCTACTAATAGTGGGCTCGTGAAAAAAGGGCCGAAAACAGTCTCTTTGGATACAGCACAAAACACGTTCCCTTTTGGGGGAAGCGCGCTCGTGTTTGATGGTTTCATGTGGAGGCTCCTGACCCCACATCCGCGCGTTGTGCAGATTCACCTTACCATTTGTATGGAACGTTGCTTCATCTCTAAAAACCAGCTTAGATGTGAAGGCATCGTTTACCTTGTCTGGGCAAGAACGAACGCGCAGAAATCACATCTCAGTTCTTTATCCCTTTCGGTAAGAGCCTGTACAAACTGCAACCTGTATATAATTTGTACAGCAATCTCTTTCGCAACACTGTCCATACCGTTGATTGAGGGATTTGCATTTCCCAGCTAGCTTGTCAAGTTGATTTTCTCGGACAGCGAACGAATGCTTGTTGAATCCGTTACACATTCTCTTTGGACACACGCGGCCACCCGGAACTTTTGCTTTTGCAAAGGCACCCTGTGTCACGGAACTGACGAAACCAACGTACGATACTCCACCTACCAGGAGGACAACGTCTCTGTGACGGAATTCATATTGAACAGTCGTAACTGATTCACATTTAGCAAACTGAATAACACAGAACGCCTTCTGTTGTTTCGTTGCCATCGTGATGCGGACTAACACACAACACACACTTATAATGTGACGACAGACGCTCCCAGTGTTTTCTCTTGGCACACAAAGGAAACATTAACGGTCCATTTCAAATTGATGTGTCGAATGTGAGCTTGCTTCCCCCTCACCACCTCAAACAGAGTTACGAACGCCATCCAAACCGTAACACCGGACATGCTGACAAGAGCGTGGAATGAGTTTGATTATCGCATAGATGTTGTTTGGGCCGCTCATGGTGGTCACATTGAACATTTATGAATGTTTGTTAAACAAACTTTACGGTTCCACAGTTCTTTTGATTGATCAATCAAGGTTGTAGGTTGTTTGGTTTTGATATTATAGACCTTAAAAGTTGGGGTATTCTTTTATACTCATCCTGTACATTTTAATGTGCATTATAATAGTTTGAATACAGACAGCACAATCATCACGGAAAACCTTTGACACATTCATGGTAACTGCAAGACTATTTGTATACAGGGCTGTGATCGTCAAGTCGACTTGCAACTCTGCAGTCATTCTTAAAGTTGATTTTGATGCCATTCAGTTTCTTTCCTTTTCTGTCTTTTCCTTCTACCTATTGGGGAAGGTAGTTCCTACAAGTATAATTTATTGAGTGCTTAAAGCTGCTTTATAATGTAATTGTAATAACAGTTATTTTATCATTCCCTTTACTAGATCTCGTTAAAGAGACAGTCATAACTCAGGATCTAGGTTAACGTTTGTGACAAACGAGACACACAATACAAGGAATAATTTTGGTGATGAAAAAAACTCACTTATGTTAATTAAGAACTGAAATCACAAATTATAATTTTCTGTAAATTTGTATTTCTAACATAAGTGTTGCCTCCATTTGCAATCATTATTAAACTTCAACTTGGTACTTGTTTATTAGCTTTATCTATGTTACGGTTGGTAACCAGGAGAGAACCACACAATTTTTATTGTGGTGGTGACAATATGTTTGAAACAAACTTTCAAACCGTAAACAAGTAATTTTATCATTTTATTTATTTTACAAAAGCAGTGAAATGGCATGTTAGAGCTTATAGAGACTATAATTTTTAGTGTGAAGAAGACTCCCGTGTTATTTGATGCAGTTAATGACTATATCAGTGTGGAAAAAAAAAATTACCCGTAAAATTTGATTTGCAGGTTTTAATGATGAGTCAGGCTGGCCTGAAGTGCTTAGTTATGTGTAAATTGCGATTAAGCGGAATCCCTGCATATAATGCATAAATTTGAAAATGGTCCAGTTCTTATTCTGTCCAGTATACGAGTCACAGAAAATCTCCAGGTCTTGTACTGCAGGATCCCATATTTGACATATGAAATGATAAAGCATTGACACAACTTCGTCAGAACCCTTAGCACCTGCAGTTTGTGGGTAGCAGTAGAACACAGAATATCCAGATGATAAAATGTGTATGTTGAAAGAATAAAGAGACAACTGTTGCCGATAGTGCATGTAGTAATATTAGGAACAAGTCCATTGAGATAACTTCATTAGTTATATGTTTCTTGCTTGCAACTCTTGCCTTCTTCTTTCTGTCATAAAATACTTGTGCTTTTGTTTTGTGTACACCACTCTGTATCGCTTAAGTTTTGCAGCTTGCGTTCAAATGATCTTTTATTGTCTTCTGATGCTACCACTAACAGTTCTTCTTGTAAGGTTTTTACATCTGCTTGATACTTGTCGCAAGTGCTGCAAGTGTCACTGCGAGGGTAACTAAATAAAATATTGAACTTTGTTGTGAAAACACTTCTGTAAAACTCACATGAAACTGGAGGATAGCCCTTTTCACAGTGCAAGTATTACATTTTCTTTACATTCAGGCTTTCTGGTAGGTAGGTTCTGTTACTCTTTTTCTTACTGTAATCGCTTTTGCTTCCTTTGAGAAAACCTGTGTGTTTCACAACACATTCTGTAACATTGTCACTCATTCTGCAGTGCTTGTCATCATTTCCCTCTCATATCCTTTGGTGATTGCCAGTTAGTTTCAGCAACTTCTGAAAGGTTTCTACTTTTTTCTTTGATATTCCATGCAGTGACATAAATGCTTTATAACATAACAGCATTTCTTTAAATTGTCCATCTTGAACAATCCTTACCTTATATGTGTAGGCCTTATCATGAAATCTGGCTGATTCTTCTGGTTACCTGGAGTGCCAGTTCTTTATTGCTTCAACTGGTATAAGGTCACATAGGTAACTGTTTTGTTCATCTACAAACTTTATACAATTGAATTCCTTCATATAAGTCTCTACACTTCACTGGGGGGAATCACAGCAAAACAATTAATCCCTAAACACCTACATTCAGGCCCTGTTTCGTGAGAAGATAAACACAATTTCTTTATGACATCACACTCACAAACATAACCTTTTCTTATTTTATTTCCAGTATTTATTTTGCATGCCGCTGCTGCCTCATCAGTACGTGACATAATTACACTGTTTCGGTAAGTGATCTCGCACAATTAACAAATAGCGGTAAGTGTAAACAAATATATCCACTGATATGACATACCATTTTCTGTTTGTAAACACGAGACAAAACACATGCACTGAAATGAATTCCCTACTCATGACCATAGAGAAATTGTTACACTGTATCGTCTGTATTGTGTGCTTGCTGCCAACTAGCGGAACTGTATGAACTAAGCTATTGTATAGAGTACATAACTTGCACTCCATAGAACTACTGTGCAAATGAACTACAACGATTAAAGTTCATTGCAATTTTCATTTCATCTTCTTGCATTCTACAAAGACATTCCACCTTTATGCAATGTACATAATTATTATGTTCTCTTGTCAAAAATGCACTCTTTCCCAGCATAAATTCTTTTTTGTTAAAAACCTGATGTTCTCTCTTCTTACCTTTTGCTCTTAATTTTTAAGTCACACATAATTCAATGTTTTTTTCTCTAGAGACATAATTAATTTCAGCTTTATGTATTTAAAAAACTGCTTAAATCTTTTTGTAAAGATATATTGTGTGCAAAATTTCAACATTTCCTTCAAAAGTATACGTTCAGATCAATAATGTAAAATATAACAAAAGTTAAATGCACAAAAATTTAATTTACTTATTGTAAAATCCTGTAATGTAGAAATTTCAGTTTTGTTGGTTTGCACTTTACTCAAGTGTCTGTCTATAACATTTATACATACATAGAAACAAAGTAATAACTTGAAAAAAAAAAACCTGTAACTGATATTAAACCAGATTCAATTTAGCACAGCTATCCAGACCATAGTGTGTGCATATTTTTCACTTTTGTAGTCTATTGAAAATTTTTAGTTTATGCCAAATGTCACTGGGAACACAAGCAATCCTTACCTACCTAAAGATGGCTCAGGTAACACTCGTAGTATTACTACCAACGTCAATAGAACCTTGACACTCCAGCCGTTGTTTTCCTAGTACTTTTCCTGTTTTCTTGAGGAACCTTATTTTAGGATCTCCTTTATCGTCTTCAGTGATCTGTCCAATGTAATGTTTGGTGGTTTTCTTGTTTTTTCCTTTTACTAAAACCCATATTCTGGTTCTTATATTCCCTTCAACTTTTTGTAATTCTTCCTATTTGTTTCTTTCACTTTCAATTTCTTGTAACACTTACATTCCAATTCATTCCACAGAAAACATCTTCCTGAGATTTGTCTGCAGAATATTTATTTTGCAATCTTTTCTTTCTGCTGGAACCCCCTTTCATAGTTTGTTCTAATTTATCAAAATATTTTTCAAGTTCTTCCTCTGATAATTAGGTTTACTGACATGTGTTAGATATATTTCTGATCTGTTTAGTTACTTGATTATTTCATTTGATGATGCTTCTCACCTAATAAATTCCAGGTACATTGTATTTGAATTTAGGTATATTCTTCCCCCTTTTTTCAGGGTAACCTTTCACAACCATAAGGAAACCCTCACTCAGCACTTGTTTTTAAGTAGTTAGCTAAATGAGTGTGTACCTCATTTGAGAGAGCAGTTTGACGACCAATAGTTTTAATATGTTGTCCTTTCTCTTCATTTTTGAAGTTTCCCTTTTCATTTGGAGCATATCAGCAGCTCTATTTACTGAGATACCATCTTCTACCACTGCTTTCACAGCTGCTTCTATCTGTTCTTTTACATAATCACTGTAGCATCTGATACTAACTGTTAAATAATTCCTTGGCATTTTTTTTTATGTATTTAACTTAATTTCATAAATCATACTGCTAAACCTGCAAATAAAATTAAAAACTTTTACAGCACTGTCAAAACCAAGCATAAATAGTTCAAATTAATTTTAATCAAGTGTAAATATTAAAGTAAAACTCCATAGCATGCATGTTATGCAAACACCCAAAGTAACCCCAGTCACTCAAAAGTCATCCAAAGTGTGTCCAATTTTTCCCAATCTCACACCTTTTTTGTCTAGAGATATTTTTTCTGTGGCTATTAACAGTAATATTGTAAAAATAAAAGAATTCCTATTTAAATATGTGTACATTGTGTCATAGGTCATACTCTCATAAAGTTAAAATAATATACGGGATAGCTCTGATTTTTCAGGTCTACAGTTTCAGAAAAAAAACTTTATAACAGGAGTAGTTTTTTTTTTTTCTCTATTAACACCAATAAGATAGAGCTTATATGCTTAACAATGACACTCGGAACTATAAAGCTATTTTTTGGTGCAACACTCGTCACTACCAAAACCAGTACCAGTTGGCATACTTTCGAAACATTTTTCTAAAAACTACCCATCACTCTGAACCCAAAGTAATCTCACTTTACTGTACATACTAACAAATGTGTAGATGGGGGGGGGGATGAAGATTGGAGAAATTGTGGGGTAAAATTTATGTCAAATGGGTGGCTTTTGCTAAATGCAGGAAGAACTAACTTCATAGAACTTCACGATTGTTGACTCACAATGGGTCTGTGTGCCGACGCGCTATCACTGGTCGGCATATACATCCGCTGTTATTCTTTTTACACATAAATTTCCAAGGTTCGCACATTTTCGAGCAGATTGTGCTCGTTATCTATATAAAACTGTTGGCGTGTCTTGAATCACTGTTTTGGGGATTTATTCCCCTATTGGTGCTAGGACTCTGTCTCTGTGTTTAATGTTTTGTTATGCTTGAACAGTATTTTTCAATGTGAGGGGGCTATGCTTGAACATAACTTACACAGGATCACATACAGAAGAGTGGCTCCAGACCTTCTTCAGTATGCGGAGTTAACCACTACCAGCACGAGTCCAACCCATATGATTGACACACAAGAGAGAACCTCTGGTGGGGCTCGACCAATCAGCCCGTGCTCCCACTTATTTTTCATGGTGCTTGTGGGTTTTCAGAAACAGACAGTTTGACCTATGGCGAGCACCAGGCAAACAGAAGCAACCCCTTCCACCCCATAAAACAAAGCCTTGTAATGCCTCGGTGTATATTTTGTATATATTGTATATATTAATTGTATTTCTTCTACAATCCTCTTGTAGAATATTAACAAGGCAAGCCTTGCAAAATTCAACAGAATTAAAGGTTTTTCAGCCACAGCTTGATTACTGTGGTTTATTCCTATACGTCCTTAGCATGTTGACAAGTAACAGTGAATTTTGTAATCAGATGACAATGGAAAAAATGTGAAATTTTTACTTCACTAAAAAATCTAAAAATTAATTTGATTTACTATCTGTGGCTATCTTCTGGTAGTACATTACGTGTACCAAGTTAGGACATAATCAAAGAGGGGTCAGGTTTTTTCATGGAACCATTTGACATGGAATGAATGACCCAAGTGTTTGTGGAGTTTATACATCAGATACGCTAGTTATCAGCAGTACATCACCAATGAGGTATATTCGCCACTTGCAGGGTGTAATGATTTTAATCAGCATTATTTTTATCAAGATTTAAATCAAAATATTTTTTTTAAAATCATGATTAAAATCAGTTATTTGTAATTCAAGTGTTGATTTTTATTTTTAGCAAATATTATTTGTGAAATGGATGTTTATAATGTTTTAAAATTTCAATCTTTTTTAAATTTTAAGTTATTAATGTTTTATTTTATATTCATATTTAACATTTATATTTTGTTTTAAAATTGCAATCTTTTTAAACTTTTTAAAAATGTAATTCAAAATAAAACTTGTTTACCATTTTTTTTTAAAGCTAAACATAAATCCATATACCTTTACATCATAAAGCTGTGTGCATGGCAACCACATTTGACCTTAACCAAGGTTGAAAACTATTTTTAGAACTGAAGGCCCTACAGCAATTGGGATGGCTGGAAGGAGGATCCTATATAGATTCATTTTGCAAAGACACCATGTATTTTTGTAGTTTGTGTGTAATTATTTGCGTGTATATACATACATGTGTGTCATATATATATATACATACATACATACAGGTGTTTTCTGTGAAAGTATTTGCATTATTTTGTCACTTTTCGAAAGATTATTTTGATATATTTTTCGCTACTTTCTCACCAATATTGTCAAAAATTTCTTATATTTTAAAGACGACATATGAGTTTTATAAAGACAATATAACTGCATTATTAATACTTGTTTAATTTATAGTAGAATTTAAATGCATACTTGTACAATTATATAATTTAATACGTTCAATCAGTCAAATTTGCAAAATATTTAAATACACAGAACAAGCAACACACAAACGATTAGGACTACTCAGAGAAAAGAAAACAATAGCAACACTTGAAATAACACTTAAAAAATAAAATGTAGACAAAATATCATCATATTTTAAACCACAAAATATTACACAAATTAGAACACTTTTAACATAAACTCAGTCAGACATTGCCAAAGTTAACATTATTTCAATGTTTTGAGGAATCAGGGTTGTCCTTCGGTCAGACATAATGTTGTTGTACGATGAAAATGACCTCTTAGAATCAACATTGTTTACTGGTATCCACAATGATTTAACAGCAGCATCTACAAAACTACCATGATCAGACTTTAATGATTGCAGAATTGCAATAGTGTCAAAATCTTTCCCTGCTTTGCACAAACTAAAAGCCTGTTCCTTGAATACAAAATATGGTACAATTAGTTCAGTTGTTGCAAGGTCCTTAAGCATAGGAATTTTTTTTTCACTAAAACGCAAACATCATTATTTTCTACAGTGCATTTCATTATGTTTCTAGGGGTCAAACAGCTGCCCAAGGGAAGAAAAGAAATCTTTTGCACTCTCAGATTCTATTAGCTGGTTCAGTTTATGCATACTTTTTTCACCTACACACTGAAGCAAACATGTCAGTTGTACCTGACTTTGTTTTAGGAATTTGGAAAGTGCAGCAGAAGTTTTTTCAAAAAAGAACCAATCTTTAAGCAAGATGAAGCTCTTAGACAAGTTATTCAGTTTTGAATTGAGTGTGTGTGCCAGAGGAATCTTACAGCTTTCTAATGTTAATAATAAGTTGTAGCACTATACACAGTGTTCAAAAAGCATTATAGCTTGACAATGGATTTTATTGACTTCACACAAAGTCAAAGCCTCAAAATAATTTACAGCAACACTTTCGTCTTCAACACTTGCAACAAATTCGACAGTGTCATGTAAAAACTCTCACAAATATTCTACACTCTTGAACCAAGAGTTCCACCTGGTGATAACAGGCATGGGGAAAAGTTTTGCTTTGCCACTTTTATCCACATACTTTTCTTCCAAGAACTGTATGTAGGCATGCTTTCTTTTTCGAGTGTTCATAAACAAGTGTTTAGTTTGGATGAGACACAGTTGTTCAAATTACTCAATTCTACAGCCCAAATATTTCCCACCAAATTCAGTTTGTGAGTCCAGTACTGTGTATGAACTATATCTTCAGACACCAAAATTCTGGTGGCACTGATCACTTCCCCATGTATCTTGCTGAATCTGATGTTATTTAAACTATGTTTTCATAATGAATCCTTAACATCTGAACCACCCTTACAATTGCCTGTCACCATTCAGTAGCATTTGCATTTGTTAGGATTTTCACACCCCCAACAAAAAGTTTTTGAACTGACTCATCCCCACAGCCAAGCATTCTTATAGGAACTACGAACCGACACTATCCCTTCCTATCTGTAGTTTCATCATAGAGGATTGAAAACTCTGATCCTTAACAGCTTCTTTCAACCTCTGTTCCTCCTCGCAAATAATCTCTGGAGCATAGCCTTTCCGTATCCTACTGACTGAAGGCAAGTCTCCAGTACCTAAAAAAGGAAAGTAGGTAACTGTAAATTTTTCATTAAATTTTTGCAATAATGTAAATCTAACTATGTTCTACTGAAGATTAACTTTTCTGTGCTTATGAAATTGTTTAAATAGTCAGTGCATTGAAATATGCCTACAATAATTCATAACTACTGAAAGAGAATTGGCACCATTTAAGTTATGTAAACTTTTGTGTCTGCACTATGGTACCATTTACAAAAATTCCTTTTAGTAAGAGTGTTTTAAAACAGAGTATAAAACAATTTTTTAAATTTTGCTAATGAAATACAGAAATATAATAGCTCCAGTACCTAACCTAAAAACAAGTAGTTAATAACTGCATTTAAATTTTGCTATGATAAATCACTATCGCTTAAACTTTCTTTTAATAACTGCTGTAAAAAAATTAAGCTGCATAATTTTTCACCAGTAAGTAACAAACTTAATTATTTGTAATGTTTTGTTTATCTGCTTGCAAATTCACAAAGTGGTTTAAACATCCCACAAAAATAAATACTAGTATTTTCTATTTACCTGGATGTACTTGTTCATCCATTGACGAAGTTTCAGGTTATTAAATTTTTCAATTGGAATATTTGCTTCCATAAATGCCTGATTTGTCGACATAACAAATTCACTCTTGTCATGTTTTGCCATAGACACAGCTGATTCCAAAGAAACTTGCCTTTTTGCACCGGATTGTAAACTCTGCTTGGTTTTTTTATGGGAGACACTGTTTTTTGTGTTTTTCATGCAAGTGTCTTTCCTTTGCCACTCTATTCTGCCATTGCAGCATTTGTACATAATAATTTTTTCATATTGTCGAAGACTTAGAATCCTTCACTCCCAAACTCTGCCGTCCTGTCGAAAACCGTCACTACCATTTTAAAATAACGTTTTGCAATAATGCGAAACGTCTGTAGCAATTTCAATCAATATTGATGCTCTCGCCTTCGACATATGGGAATTTATCAAAAGTCGCTGACAATTGATTGTAAATAGACTACAACTATTGATTCATCAAAATACTGGCATTTCGCAATTTTTTTGTGTTTTTTTCTATTTTTATTTCGTGATTTCACTAAGCAATTAATTATTTCATGATTTTAAGTGTATATATATTAATTTTGTGAATTTGCACCTTGCAAAAAACTTGTATGTGTGTGTGTGTGTATATATATACACACGCATTTGTTTGTCAGCCTGCTAATTTCATGCATATCATGAGCTTAAGAATGCTCGTGGCAACCCCCTTTGTACCACCCCTGTCATGATAGATATTTTAGTTTGTAAAATTTTTTTTTTTTGCAAAATGTACATTTAATGCTAACTATACATTTGTTCTAATATAGGTTGGCGACACTTTACACCAGGCACAAAATCTGGAATGTTTTAGAGTGCCCAACATAATCAGAAACTTGCCTACCACATTAGCAACTCAAAGATTTGGTTAGTCCGCATTAATAACTAAATTAAGTATTTAAACATGAAATTGTGGAAGAAGTCACGTTAACAACAAAATATAGATGTACTCATTCCCCTTAAGTCTGCAGTGGGAAGACTTATGGGGGTGGGGACTGTATATTCTGCTACCAAATGGGAGCTCTGGTATCAGACATCTGATTCTTACTGTACCGACAAACTACACATGACTCACACAACACTCTGTTCTATGAGCGACTTGTATATAAAGCAAGAATTACCTTAATTTTTATATGCTAGCTCGATTCTGCGGTTGTTCATGGCGAAAATGTTGATCAAATCATCTTTGAAAGATTGTCTGTGATATGGTTTCTGCAGATGATCTTTTTCAGTGCTAAGAAGAGCAAGAGCTGACAATCTGTCTTGCTGCTGATTGTTCCGTAAATAGGATTTTATTTGCTTTAAAGCGGAAAAAGGCTTTTGGACTGAAGCACGTGTAGCTGGAACTGTCATGATGAGCTTTATAAGTTTATATGTTTCTGGAAATACTTCGCTTAGCCCTGATGATTTTAAATACAGTGAAGCTCAGTTACACTTTTTTGGGCATGTCGCTGTCTGTGAACATGACATGCAGCTCACTTCTTAAACTTGGAAAGGCAAAAAAATATTCCTGTAGCTCTCCTTAAGAGATACAAAAGCTGCTTCTGGAAATGTATCTGTATATTGTTGAAAATGTTTACTGTCCAGTAGGCTAAAGAATTCAAGTTTTGGAATTTTAGCAAATCTCTGCGAGACATTCAAAGTTTGTGTCAATTATTTAAAAAAAAAATTTTTGATTCTCTTGTACGCCACCTTTCCTTCCTTGCCTGTTGATGAATCTACGTGAACACGCTTTGCTGGAGGCAAAACACAGTCTAACACTGAACAAACATTTTCCCAGACCCATTCAAAGTCATTTCACTTTTTAAAAAGATTTTTAAATCTTCAATTTGCTTCGTGCAGAAATCAATGTCACTGATTTTTGCTCGGGGGATTTTAAATAGAGAATCAGAATGTGGGAAAATGGTTGAAAATGTGATAGGGAAGAAAGACCACGAGCAGAACAGCTAGTTTCGGAATCCCATTTGTCAGCATTTTCTACCATTGGCGTCAAGAGTTCTCCAGTATTTTTTCTCTGTTCAAACACAGTTTCCACCACCATACTGCTGTAATTCCAACGAGTCTGAGAAAGAGAAGGAAACTTTATTTGCACCTGTGCATCTAAAGCCTGCATCCTCTTTGTTGATTTTCTGAAGAAGCTGCCGAACACTGTTAAAGAGATAAAGAATATCTTGCACTGTTTGATGTAGCTTATAGACTGAGAATGAACCAAATTTAATTTATGAGCATAACAATGAACATAAACAGCTTTTATTTTAGTTTGCAATCCTGCATGTTCTCTGGACATCACTGCAGCTCCATCGTAAGTCTGTGCTACCAACTTCTACAAACAGTCAAAGTCTTCTGAAATTTTGACAGCATGTTGATAAAGACCATTGGCCATTTGATTGTCACATCAATTAATTTCAAAACCCTTTCCTTGAAATTCCCTTCACTTTAAATGTAGCGCAATACTACAAACAACTGTGATTTAATTGTTATATCTATTGTCTCATCTAGAATAAGTGCAACGAAAGCAGCTCCTGATATTGCAATCTTAATTTCAGTTATCATTAAATAAGGCAATGAAAATAATATATCATTCTGAATATCACTGGACAAACCTGTAAAGACTGTAAAATTTTCCAAATGAATTTTTAGCTCTGTCATAATCATCCAGTTCATTCAAGAATTCTATATAATTCCCTTTGTTGAGTTAAGTGGCATACTCATGACCGCGAAAAGCCTATTCTTGTTTGGCCAAAAAACATACCGCTCTTATTAAATAGCTCACGATCAGCCTGTTTTTCCTCATTTTCTCATTATGCGTCTCAATGCTGATCAGATACTGTCAGCTTACTGCAAATTCAACACATGTTTTGCCAAACTGAGCTCTCTTAAACACACAATATGGTTAAAAGACCATTTGTGCATTTTTTTCTGCTTCTGTAGATTATTTAAACCATTAAACCCTACTGTATTCCACACCTATTTTTCTTTAGAAAATAATAAGCAAGGCCAGCAAAAAAGTTATATAGATTTCTTGCAGCCACACAACCAAGTTATATCTACATATGTATGTGGAAGAAAATGTCGCATGAAGGTTTTTGTTTTTAATTCAAGGGAAGGAATAGGCTCGCCATTAACAATTATTTTATGTATTTCTTCAAAAGATAGAGCAGTGAATGGAATGTTTTTTAGTTATTCTCTGATACATGCACAGTTACTCACACAAGCATTTTCCGAGATAGCTGCTACATTGTTACCTGAACATCCAGGATGGTGAGGCATCGCTGAAGTTCATGGTTCTTGCCGGGAAGTTGTTTTCACAGCAGAGTCACTTCTACATCATCTTCTACATATTTTGCATGGAAATGCACACTAACACTAGTTTAAAGTATAGTATGTGGTTTATATCTCGCTTTTTTACTACTAAACACTACAGGCGATACTGTTTCCAGCCTAGGGAATTTGGCCCGTCCGTCCACTTAGTTAATTTTGGTTTTTATAGAGTGAGACACCAGCTTGTTGGAGGTAAAAGAGGCCGAAATTGAAGTACGTCAATAAAAGTTATCATACTGGTTTCGTACTTAACTGAAAGCAGTAAATCATAATATAGTCTGTATTAACAAAAATTATATTTGATATATACATATGACATGTCTTCGTTCTTACAGGTGTAAAAAAATTAATAAAGCTCAGTTATGTAAGGGAAGCGCCGCTTCCGTAGCTTCCATGGACGCTTCACCACTGCTGCAAATCATGTGGGAAACAATTCATTGGTGGTAATATTTTGGACACTGTGCACACAGATGAAAAAAAAATAAGTATGCAGCAAGTTTAGAAGGAAAAACTGGGTATTTTAGTATATAAGGTTATTTATGGTATGAGCACTTTTGAAAGCCCTCTCATTAAAATTAATAGTAAATAAATATATTTTATCGTAGTCTTAGACATTAACTTCCTAGTGCGGTGGAATATAAACACTGTGTTTATTACTTACATGGCAAAATTTATTTTAAAATGTGGTTAAAGGTTAAAAAGTGGCTGAAAGGAAATGTAACTAGAGCCACACAAGTGCTCACTTTACTATGAACAGCCTATAGATGTATGGTCAAATGTTCATAACAATCTTATTATATGTGTTGCTGTGACTGAAAATTTGGTAGAATTATATCTAGTTGATACTTCAGGTAATTCACACACTGCTGATTATTTGGTCCAGATAGCAAAGACTGCTGTGTTAGTGTGAATATTGAATTCATTTGTTTGAACAGAAGCATTGTGACCGATAAATAACACTAGGAATGTGGGGAAAAAAAATGTGATCTGAATCTTAAATATGATTGCTCTGCTCACTTACTGAACCTATTTGCCAAGGACTTGCAAGTACCAAATGTTAAGAGTGGGATGGAGGGGAGCGCAAACAAAGGTGCAGTGCCATGTGTGTGTCTATAGTGGTGCAAGGCGGAGAGTCAGGAAGTGCGCGACCGTGACCAAGGCAGGAGGGATGTTAGTGGCTACAACCTGGTGGTGGCAGGGCGGTTTGCCCAGTTAGGGGGAGGGAGAGTCTACACCTGACACCTATAGAATCCCTGTCGTGTTATCTTTTCTTCCTAGTTTCTGAGTGCCATGCCATTTCCCATTAGCCAACCACTTGTACTGGTGAAGGCTAAATCACTGGCCAAGCCAACAGCTATACTGTAGCTAGGTTGTAAAGTTGTTGCTAAATGCACTAAAATGTAAAAAAAACTGGTAAGTAGGACTTCAACAAACAAGCACAATATCTGGTCATTCATGAAATCTTTTAGGAAGACATGTTAATGTAAACATACTAAAACAAGAAGTCTTGTTAAAGACAAACAGTTTTAATAAAAAGGATTCTTAATTTACTAGTTTTCCAATAAGCGATACACAAAGGCATGCAAATTTCACATTATAAACATGCGACAGTCTGGACTCCACAATCGTGCATACAGAATAAGTCAGGATGCAGGCAATTAATTGTTCATAGAAAGTAAGTAGAGCATGTATACGACGTATGTCCAGAAACATATCCTAATGGTGAAAAACATCCCCGAAAGAGAGCCAATATGCAAAAAAAAAACCTAATGCAAAATTTTTAGTGCAAAAGTTTGCGAGAAAGTAGGATTTAACATTTTGAAATACGTTAATTTAGTGTCTGCAAGTTTGAAAAAATGTGTTTAGTTAATATTTTCGTCTGTCAGTGACAGAAATTTCACTTTAGTATTTTCCAGTCTGGAAGGTTTTCTTCTTTTAATATTAATTCACTTTGTGGTTCTTGCTTTAGTTTGTCGCCAGTTTTATGCAATCCTGTCAAACTCTGCAAGTAAATTATATAAACCATTTCAAAACAACATATACGCTATGCAAAAATTACAAAAAGAATGCAACATATGCATGCTTAAAGTATAACCTGTTACCAAATACTAACGTGAAATTTGCATGCCTCCAATGTACGTTCACTCATTGCATGGAAAAGAGATTGTTTTGGAAAGTGGGAGGTAGTCATTTCCTAGTATGATTTAGTATACTTTCCAAATGTAAGATAGGCTTATGAGATTGTGTTCCTGTCTGCGAGTCTATTCCACCTAAAAACTTTCGACACAGTGCATCAAATTCTACCAAACTTAGTGAGGTCTCTTGACTTTTATAATTTTAAACCATGCCGGGTGCTTATTTTCAGAATGGCGGCTGTCAACATTTTTTCAGTATTTTTGCATATCTCAGGAACTATCCTACCGATTTGAACAAAATGTTGTATAGTGACACTGCAACATGTCACCATAAATTTCAGGTACTTACATCCGCTTGGATATGTCATTTTGGAAGATACAGCTACTTGAAAAAATTTAGTTTTTACATTATATCTTGGGAACTATTAAATGATTCTAACCAAATTTGTTTAATTTACACTTTATTGTGTCAGTATTCATTTCAGGTACTCGCATATCTATGAGTTTGCCATATTGGGATATGGCACTACATTAAATAATTAAGCTTATACTTCATATCTCAGGAACTATACAACTGATTTGATACATTGACGGTTCACAATATCAGTATTATTTTGGAAACTGTCTTCCTCTTTAGTCTGCCATTTTGAAGGTAGTGCCCATCCGGAAAAAAAATTAAGCTTTTACATTATTTCAGGAACTACTCCGCCAATACCATCGAAAGTTGGTATATTGACACACTAAAGGAAGTATTCATGTAGCACACTCACTTCCGTGCGAGTCCCCCAGGTTGGAAGATAGCACCGCCTGAAAGAATTATTATTTAAAATCATACACTAAACAAATTTTTGTACCTTTACAAAAAAAAAGTTTTCTTTTAAAAATTGTAATAAATATTTTTGTAATATTACAAAACAAGGCTTGTATTTCAACTTACGTTATCAGAAAGTTAAAAAAAAAAAAATTATCTTGAAAGAAACTAATAAAAAACATAATATAGGAGAGACAATCTTTCAAATTGTATTTTAAAAAAGCATGCTGGCATCAAGACTCGAACCCACAACTTCAGGATTGCTAATCTCGCACTTTAACCCAGTGGCGGATTTACCAGCAGGCTGAGTAGGCTGGAGCCTAGGGCGGCAAATTTGGGGCCAAATTTTGATAATTTTTTTCTACAATTTGCGTAGTCGCGTTTGGTTGCGGCGCGGGAACGAGTGACATGACTAAGTGTGGCTAAGTGTGTCTGGCCGAACTGACTGCACGAGCGCAGGAGCCGAAGCGGGGTCGTGCTCTTGTAGGCACACGCCGCGTGGTGGCATTGAGTTCCAGAGAGATAGATATAGAGCGGCGGCCGGCGCTGGAAGTAGTGTTGAAAGACCAGGAACTTCAACAACTCACACTGACACAATACAATCTGGAAAAGATGAAACGGATTTGAACTCTGCGGCCCAACAACAACAGTCATCTGTTGAACCATCTACTTTTGAAAAAACGGATATTTATGTTTTTGACGTAGAGGCGGTAGAGGAATCATCAATAAGTATAACAATTGAAGATGCGTATCAGAATCAGACGTTAAGTAATGACCAAGTGCAAACAACAGTAAATCTAAACAAAGATCCAGCTTTATGGGAAATCAACGATACCTTAAGGGAGATTATCGCAAAGTACGGCTTCGATCAAAACAAGTCTTGTGACTTCTCTAAAAGTGAAAAAATATATGCTGATTAGCGTCATTTCTTGCCATTGAGTATCTTCCAAAGAAAAGTGAATAATAATGAAGTGAATTACTCAAATTGGCTGGTTTATTCTGAAAGTAAAATATCTACATTGCGGGCCCTGTTTGGCATTCGGTCCATTGGAGAATAAGACTCAGTTTGAAAACGAAGGATTTAATGACTGGAAAAATGCAGAACACCGAGTAGCTCAGCATGAAAACTGTGCGCGTTATAAATCTAGCATCCTTAGTTTGAAAGTTAGAAGTAAGATTGATGGCCGACTCGATAATTTACTGCATGTCCAGATTGATGAAGAAATTACTTATTGGAGAAATGTTCTGAAGAGGGTTGTTGCCGTAGTGAAGCGACTGTGTTCAAGAGGCCTCGCTTTCAGAGGAAAAAATGAAAAGTTCGGTGATCTGCATAACGGAAATTATTTTATGATTTTGGAACTGTTAGCTGAATTTGATCCTTTTTTAGCCATTCATATTGAACAATTTGGGAATCAAGGATCTGGAAGGTTACTTATCAAAGACAGTTTGCGATGAGTTTATTCTCTTGATGGGTCATAAAGTCTTAAAACACATTAGAGACGAGATAAGAAGGGCGAAATATTTTTCCTTAATCATCGATTCAACACCAGATATAGCACACGTGGACCAACTTACCTTCGTCATTAGATACGTTTTGGAAACAGGCGAACCGTGTGAAAGATTTCTCAAGTTTTTGCCCTCAGTGGGATATAAAGCTGACGAAATGTTTTCTGCCATTATTTCGGAACTCAAAACACTGGGCATAAATATTGAAGACTGTCGTGGACAATCATATGATAATGCCGCGAACATGTCTGGTGTGTACAATGGCTTACAGGCTCAAATTCAAAGCCAAGCACCTTTTGCTTTTTTCGTTCCTTGCTCTGCCCACTCTTTAAATTTAGTGGCAACTGCGGCTGCTGAATCTTGCACAGAAGCTTGTCGCTTCTTCATGTTGCATCAAGAAATCTACGTTTTTTTTTTGTAAGTTAGACACAGCACTGGTAAAAATTAATAACTGAAATTGGGAAAGGGAAAACGCATAATAGAGTAAATCTGACACGTTGTTCAGTTAGAAAGGACGCATGTAGAAGTTTGAGAGATTGTTGGCACGAAGTCCTTAAAACTTTGGAATCAATCAAGGATGATTGTACCGAAAAGCCTGTAACGCGAAACGAAGCGACGGGAATACTTTTGAATTTAGAAAAACTGGAAACGGCGGTAATGGTTGTTGTGTGGAATGTTTTTTTTTGGAAAGAATAAACAAAGTGAATGTTTAAATTCAGGCTTCTACCGTAGATTTGATCACTTTTGCCGATCTTTACGAATCTCTTTGCAAGTTTTTCGTTGCTGAACGAGAGAATTTTAAGTATTTCGAACAAAAGGCGATGGAATTAAGCGTGTCGAAGCAGTATACAAAAGACATGGGAAAAAGACAACCGAAAAGGAAAAAAAATTATGATGAAACACCCGATGAAGAAATGAGAATGACTGCGAGTGATACTTTCAGGGTTAACACATTTTTCGTCCTCATTGATAGACTCGTACCCGAATTAGAAAAACAGCAGGAGGCCTACAGCAGGTTCAATGAAAAGTTTTCATTTCTGACCAAAATGAGTGAATTGTCATCATCAACCCTTACGGAAAAAGCCCTTTTCTTGGAAGAAATGTATCCTAATGATTTAGAGACTGACTTAGTTCAAGAATGCATACATTTTCAATGCCACCTTTCTTCTGAAAGAATTTTGGTAAAACCAGATTCTGGATCATTGAAAAGTCTATCTTCGTTCCTGCGAAAACAGAATTTGCAAAACGTTTATCCAAACTTGGATATAGCAGTTCGCATGGCTCTATGTACACCAGCGACAAATTGTTCGGGTGAGAGAAGCTTTTCTTGCTTAAAACGGGTGAAAAATTATCTAAGATCTACCTTAAGCCAAGAAAAGCTAAACGCCTTAGCTCTTTTGTGCATAGAGTCAGAACTAATGAACAAGATTTCATACGACGATATAATTGATGATTTTGCCAATAGAAAATCGCGCGAAAAGATATTGTAAAACTTTCATAACTTAATTAGTTTAATTTCATTGACACCAGCCGGATTGTTACCAGATAATTGAATATATTGTTTTTAAACTGTAAGTAAGCGCAATAAAAATTATTTAATTACGTTTACCGAATGTACATTATTGTGTAAGTAGTATTGAGGCATACCTTACCCCGCCTTATTAGTAGTACATGATTGAGCTTTAATTAGCTCAGAAATATACCCAAAAACTATTTCTTGTGCAATCTTAACTAAATCGTTGGGTTGTAAAAATAATCTAGAAACTGACACATCGATCCCCTAGTTCACAATCATACTAATTACGGGGAAAAGATGGTGTAATTAGGACGATAGTGTACAAATCATAAAGTTACAATTTCATTGACAAAAAAATTGTAATTAATATGATTGTGAACTAGGGTATCCAATTGTAGAGGTCGGTAGGGGCGGCAAAATTTTAATAGCCTACTGGCGGCAAATGTGTAAATCCGCCACTGCCATGGACATGATCACACAAGTGAATTGTTTGAAATACGAAAGTGTTGCTAATATGTAAATTCATACTCAGAAATGTGTAAAACAAGAAGTATTAATTTCCATGTCCATAAATGTAAACATTACACTTGCAGTACATCAAGTCTTAACTATTTTCATTAATACACTGCCAATTGATCAGGGAACATGCATGCCAGTGTGTATTTGTAATTACGGCAGTGATTTTTTTAAACTGTTTGTGTCAGAAGAGCTTACTGTACAGTGAACGGCTTTTAACAACATAAATAGTATATGTTACATTTATGCTAATACTTATTCTACTGTGCAAGGTGTGGCTGTTAAGTAATGAGACCGGTGAGAAAAATTAGGTTTCGTGCCAGAATATTGCAATATACCTTTAATCTCCATTAACATACTTCTCTCTTCTATGTATAAACTGCTGCAAACGTACACATCTTCCACTTTTCAAAGCCATGGTGCCGCCCCATCAGCTGTCACTCTCAACAGGCCCGTAATTGATCTTTTTACCTCTTCAATAAATTGAAAATTTGTTCTTTTCAATACACACTACACGTTGAACAGACGGAAGTTGCACATTGCCAAATGTGGTGGTTATGGGAAATGCTAGAACATGTACTATACGTGAGTTTGTTCACTAAAGACTACTTCGCGGAGAGAGGGCATTGTGAGCAGGCACGTTGTCATGCTGCAAAATTCGAGAGTTGTTCTTCCAAACATCAGGTCCCTTTATCCTCACTTGTTCTCTCAACTTAGTACCCCAATTTTGCAAAAATTTTCATCTTCACTCGTTGCTAAATTTTACTGCTAACTGTGATTCCAGCAAGATGACACAACAGCTTTCCCTTTCACCAAAGCCCAGAGGCAAACCAGATCATGTGGGAAGATGAGCCGGGGGTTGTTTGCTCTAGAGCATCAGGGGCTCGTGCTCCACGTCTGCTTTGCTCCCCACCAAGTGTACAGCTCAGGGGTGCTTGTATGGTAAAGTAATAATGCCTCATACATGAAACAAAATATGTACTATAATGATTTTTGCCATTAAACATTACACTTTATATGAGACAGTAAAACACTTCATTACCTACCTTATTTTTTTGCCAATGATATCATGTATGAAATAAAACTTGCAGTGATTGGTTAAGAGGGTTTGTTTCCAAAGTGCTCTTTTATTTTTAAGTTTATAACTGTGTGATTTGCTTTTAACTTACCTTCACTGGTTATCACTTAATTTGCGTTGATTCAAATTGTGTTGCTGAAACCCGACAAAAAATATTTTTTATTGGTGATTGTCGAACTAGCTCAGTCTCTTCCAGCAGAATGACACACCTCAGTTCCAAGCGCGTGGGACATAAGTGAATGCTAAATTCATTAATTGAAGTCCAATTGTTTTTGCGAGCCAACAGTGAATAACTAAGAAAGAGCAATTTTGGATAAGGATTTTTGCCCAACTTCGCGAATAAAACTTTGTCGAGATTGGTGAATTTATTTTGTGCATTCTCTCATGCCACAAAGACTTGTAAACACATATTGCATAAAAAAATGTCTCTACAGAAATTCATCACTATGTTAAAATATTTGCTCACAAATTTAGTAAATACAGTTATGGAGGTTAATTATTTCTTAGTTTTTATTTATCTGCTCTCAAAAGCTTATGAAATGAGGTTAACGTTTAAAGCGCATATATATGCACACACTCTTAAGCACCACAACTGACAGTCCTTCACAAAGTTTTTAATGAAGATATCATGTTAGTTATCATGTCTGTGTTCTTAACAAACTATCACATTAAATAATCTTTCTTCCAAGTCTTGAAAAGCAAACTTACCAACATTTGTGTAAAATACTCTATAGCCAATGATGATCTGCATCAGCCCAAAATACTGGGTTGTCAACTTTGTCAGTCTCTTTGTCACATGTGCTGCTGTCCTCGGTCCTGGTTGAGTTTTGGCCTTTCTGAACTTCAAGTTTTATTATCGGCAAATGATTCCTTGCAGGTGCAACCATTCATCTGGTGTATTAACTCACTACAGCTGTATAGACAAGGTTCCCACAATCAGGATAAGTCAGGAATTCAAGAAATGGTCAGAAAATATGTGGTAAGGTACTCTTGCAGTGAAATGAAATAGCATCAATTTCAGACAATAGTAGAAAATAAATTTCTTTTTGCTGAGGGAAGGAGGGATCCATGCTGATATCTCCAAGTAATCTAATAAAAAAAATACTGGATGAATACTACATGGTTAGCAGTGAATTATGAACAGTAGCTGGGTATGACCCAAGCACTTGCATCTCAGGAACACACTAAGGGCTATAACAGACAAGCATTAAAAACTTCAGACACATGTGGTGGGTTTCTTGTTGAGACATTAAAATATATGAGCAGTCAGGAAACTGTGTTATGTGCAGAACAGCATTCAAAGTACATGGGGCGGTCTGATAGGGAAATAGACGTTACACAGATACGTGAATTTTTTTATACCTAGTTTGTTTAATGAACTTAAGAAAAAAATAAGGCATTGTTGTTGGTGGGTGAATCTAGTCTTTGTCTACCAGTACTGAGTGACACGTTCCCACACAGCATGGAACAAACTGCTTTGAAAACAAGCTAGCAGGTAAGTTGCTTGTTTATTTTGGCTACAAGTTGGGACTTACACGTATTCGAAGTGACAAACTGCATTCCACCAGACTGACCCGCAACCAACACCCGTCACTTATGAGTGTAAAATGTTTGTTTAATTGGCACATTTGACCACACGGGTTACATTCTAGCTTGTGACCTACCACCTTTACCAATGTATGTCTATTATATCACCCACTCGAGCATATTTCCACAACACAAGTTTTCACATCTTCCAGAGTATGCTGAAAATTTTTTATAAGTAACAAAAGTGAGAACAAATTATGACATATTTAGTGACAAATTAATTAGAACACAAAGGATTAAAATCCAATGTTTTTCACTGCATGCAATGAATGTTTTTTAAAAGTACAGACAAAAATAAAAGCAATTTTATACATTACATAAATTTGGCACAGTGGATTTTAGTGTGTTCATAATAGTATCACTTTCACAGTGTTATTTAATAGACATACTTACAGAATACTGTACATAGGGTCTGTGGCACTGTTAATTGTTCCAGGTGGCTGCGGGAGGTACAGTAATAAAAATATATAAACAGTGCAAAATTTGTAAAACAATGCTTTGCTGATCACAACCAGCTATTCTTGCTTATTTCCTTAAATTCAAAGTGAAATCTGAATTTGAATTGTTTGTGCAACAGATTATATAGGTGAGCACAACTAGTAACTAGGGCCTCAAAGGCCCTAGTTACTTTTTCCTTTCAGCTGTTGTTTATCCGTTAACTACCTTTCTAAAATAAATATTGCCATGTAGGTAATAAACACAGTGTGTATATTCCACTGCATGCGGAAGTTAGCCTCTGAAGCTAAAATAAAATATATTTATTGACGATTATTGCAAATGAGAGGGCTTTCAAAAGTTCTCACTTTACCGAGAATAGCCTATATGTGATGCATACTGTGTTTTAATTTTTTTTTTTTATCACTTTTAAGGTTGATACTTTTTTTTTTCTATCAGATTGAAAGATTATTTCTATCAAATTGAAGTATTTGGAAACATGTTTTTCTGAATAACTGTTGCAGTAAAACAGTTATATCAGAAAATCATGAGACTAACTACAAACACATTTTTATGGAATCATATTATGTAAAACACTTTGAATGTGCCTCATTGTGTGTAAACAATANTAATTTTTTTTTTTTATCACTTTTAAGGTTGATACTTTTTTTTTTCTATCAGATTGAAAGATTATTTCTATCAAATTCAAGTATTTGGAAACATGTTTTTCTGAATAACTGTTGCAGTAAAACAGTTATATCAGAAAATCATGAGACTAACTACAAACACATTTTTATGGAATCATATTATGTAAAACACTTTGAATGTGCCTCATTGTGTGTAAACAATAAACAGAAAATATTGCTGTTAATTTAGGTATATTTTTGTTTTGAAAATAGGGCATTATGCCACACATCATTATTACTCGTTTTTGTACTGTAGAAATGATACATTAAAGTGTTGATCAGTTGATTGTTGAAGCTAGGTATAGCTGACAGCCATGTTGGAAGTGTGCATTGTATTTGGGGTGTTTGAAGGGGCAGGGGCCATAGACATGCATTTCACAGCTACAAATACTACATGCTTCTGCTTTGGATTAGTTATTAAGTTTATCTTGTACTGTACAGTAATGCTATAAATTATGTTAAAATAATAAAGTTGTTAAAACCATTGTTAGTTCACCATTTTACTGACTTGCTTTGTGTTGCAAGTAAAATTTTACCATCTTTCTACACTTTATTTATTGTTATCTCTTTATGTAGAGGTGGTGAAATTATTTAATGCACAGTGATAAAATATGCATTAATTTATTTTATTGGTAATTGTATTATTAGTTTCTTCACTGTTGTTTCTACACAGCATTTCTTCTGCCAATACACAGACATTTGTAAAATGAGCGATCAAGTGACACTATGGTAGTTAGAAATGGAAATATTATATTATTAACACAGTAGTTATTACTTTCATGTGTTCAATATAAGAAAGCAGTTACAGTGCCACCAATTTAAACATTATGCTTGAAATAATATATGTAATAAAAATGGAAATACTTCTTGTAATTTGCTGTGAACATGCTTTAGGTGTGCTAGACATTGTGTTAGTTTACGAATGCCATTAGGACCAGGGAATTTCTAAATAGCGCTCAAATAACCATGTCAAATCTGTGAATATCCAGATGTAGGACAACCCCTCTCCCCCCTCAGATTGGTAGTGAGGGTTTTATTCTAAATCATTATAACATTGTGAGATACTGCTCACAAATATGTGTAAAAATGTATACATAAAATTTTTATTTGTAAACTCAATACCTAATTGTTAATTTAAAAAAAAAAATACTTATTTACAAGAGTGCTTCAGTTCTCTAGGGCAAGTTTAAAATGCCCCTTGGATGTCACCACCTTCGAGTTTTGATCGTCACTTGTTGTCTACTCGGAAACCACAAAGTGCACTTCAGGTGGAAGGTGAAATAGTAGTAAACGTGTTTCTGCAAATTGATGTCGCCTATACTCCAAACCATTACACTGACTGGTAAAGTATTTGAGCACTGGGCAGTATGCACAGGGATAGGCAGAATAAATATGTTGTAGGATTTCAAGTGAGGAAAATGCAAGTGATAGCAGAATATATTTAATAGTAGTATCAGTACATAGGGTAAGGAATGACTGTCCTTTTTGCAAGTTATTTCCTGAATATCATGGCAAGCAGGTGTCCACCATCGCATGCAACACGTTCTTCCAAGCGAGAAATGAACGATGAAACCTTGCAGCATGTGATGTAATGTGTGGACGGGAATGTTCTGTGTGTCTTTTTGTGTTGGCACACATGATCCAGTGTTGCAGAACTGTTTCACCAATTTTAATGATCTTGTCGTGATCAGGCACCTTGTCATGATGTTGCAGGCCAAAACATTTTCTGGACTATGGTGGGAGACTCGTGTTTCAAATCAGTTTCCACTGCAAATGCATGATGATGTACTGACCACGGTGCCATGATTACAAAACAGCACATCACCCACAGCCCTCCTAATGGACATCCATGTGCGCACACTAGTACTTCATGCATGGTTTTTCACACCACCTGCCTTGCACAATATTCAAAAAATAACTTGTGAAATGTAAGTGGCATATTTTACACTGGTTACTGATAATAATATTAAATACATTCCACTATCACTTGTGTTTTCCTGCCGCTTTGAAAACTTATTTATTCTGCCCAATCCGTATTACATATTATTTTATAGTGAAAAATCTTACAAAACATTTAGAGCTAACGTTACTTCTGTCTCCTCGAAACACTTTAGCAGAATGAGTCATTTTTTGTGTAAATGCAACGTATCATACCGAACTTGCAAGATGTTTGTTCTATTTTATGGCAGCTTATCTCCATTAATGATTTTAAAAAAACAACGTTATTGTAGAAACCAAGTAAGCACATCTCAAAATCACCACAAGAAATGTTCCCCAGCAGAGCCAAATTTTCATTTCTACGTCCATACATATCTTATGTTGAGAGGGTGGTACTGTGTGTTGTATCGATTCCCCTCTTTACAAAATCTACTTAACTGAATATACCTAATACAGTAAAATTGTCCACTGGTTACTAGTTGTGGGCATGGCAAAAGTTTGTTTTTACATTTAAATGATTTCATGCATTATGATTTCTTGGTTCAGTGTGAACATAACATGTATGTAATTTTTTCATACATGCTATTTAATACATACTTAGTACATTTGCAAATTTGTGCTGTTCTATTCTTTGCTACTTTTTGACTTGTTTTATAGAATTACTGTATCATTATTTATTGTTACCAGTGTTAGCAAGTGTATGAGTTTTACTGCACTTTCAAAACATTTTACATTAAAAAAAATAAAGGTACAAATAAATTTTTTGGACCAACCAAGACTTTTTGCCTTCTCAGTTCCTCCAAACTTGGTGTAATGCTGTTCAAAGGTTTGGGGGGGGGGGTGAGTTTTCACCCCCTCCTTCAATTAATTGTCATTTTTAATTTGAAGGCCTTGGGCCATTTTGTTATAACATACATGTTTTTATGAAAATGTTTCCTCAGATAAAGTTTCTCTTTCCAAAGAAAGTGTTCTAAGTTTTACAGATACACATAAATAGGATATATACTACATTCAATGTTAATGTGGTAAGAGTTTTATACGAATGCGTATTTTGTTCCAAACATCTGAGAAATTAGAAACCTGGAAAACGTGTTGCTAGCTAATCACTTAAAATATTTTTTTGTTAGATTATTCATGATTCATTATCCACTATCAGTATCACATTTTACATTAAAAGCATTTTGTGGGCACAATGGCTTGTTGCAGAACTTGTAATTAAAGTTTCAGCTGTACAACCTACTTAATAACATAAAATTTTGTGAATGTTATGCTTTTAAATAGCAAAATCATTAATTATACGGGAGAGGAAAATCATTGAAGTATTAAGTCAAATGTACTGTCCAATCAATACAAAAATAATGGTTGCACACAAATATTGAATTGGAAATGCACCAATGTATATAAAAGAAAAAATATTGGAAAATGAAAGTAAATATCAACATTAAATAAAATGGTCATAAAAGCATTACACATTTTTGATAGATTTTGTCAATTTTTTTTAGTTAATTTCAGTGCATTTTTTGTCAATTTTAAATTCATTTCGTCAAAAATTTTGCTAAAATTTGGCTGAGGAAAAATGTTTTGGTAATATCAGAAAAATAAAATTGTATATATGTGTGTGTGTATTTTGTTAAAAAAAAATGCTAGCGCTAGCACATATTTCAACAAACTTTGGCTATTTTGGTGATGGCACAAAAATAAAATAGCAAATATTTAATCAGAAAACGCAAGCACAGTCATTAATTCCATATTACTTGGCTTAAGGTTTGTCCTTCTGTCAGTCATTACATTTCACTGCAGCATTAATAAAGTCAGAAAAATCACACTTCAGCGAAAGCAACAATTTAACAATATTGACATGTTGATCATTTTGAAACACGTTAACTACAGAATCCCCGAACAACAGATATGGTTGCAAACTCTCAGGTGAAAGCTCACACAAGATAGGTACTTTTTTCATTGCATCTCATATTTCATGGTTTTTTAAAGAGAATTTTAGAATATTTCTTGGATCAAAGAGTTTACCAAGACATTCAATGAATTCCCTACAACTGTCAGACTCTATTAAATCATTTAATTTTTTGAGACTCCTTTCACCGACCAATTTTAACTGTGAAGTCAAATGTGACTGACTTTGTTTGGAAAGCTTTGAAAGTGCATCTGATGTTTTCTGGAGAAAAAAAAACCCCCATCTTTTAACAATTCAAACTTTTTTTTAAGTCACTACATTGTGAGGAGAGAGTTACTGCCACTGGTGCACTAGAATTTTCCAAATGTCAAGTAACTTACCAATAAGATTACATTAATTAGGCGATGAAAAGTGAAAAGGGACGAAATGCAAACAAAATTAGTTTTTCACCAAGATCAGTTTATTTCCGAAACATAGTGATATCGCTTCAGCGGCGATGTTTTCAAAACATTGATTGTGTCGACTTTCCGATCCAGACTACATATGTAATCGATTTATAAAATTAGCGTCTTTAAACATGTGGATTCACAACGGAAATGTACCTATTTTGACGTGTATAAGCTGCATGTGTGTGTAGGCCCACCAGAAATTTTTGATGAAAAGTTAGGGATAATTTATATTTCACGTATAGGCCACACTGAATTTTTGTATTCCTGTAAATATTGTTAAGTCACGATTCCATACAAACATGACGTCTATCAATGCGCATCAGACTTTTAGATAAAAACCTTGAATTCTCATTTCAAGTATCAGCTATTTTGTTGCCCCTTCCTCCAAGTGTGTTAATGGTAATACACATTAATGTGCTCTGCTGAGTCATCGTGTTTGTGGAGCGCTTGACTAACATTCATAACGTCAGAAAATTATGATGTATTGCAAACATTTTTTCTTAGAGGTGCTGGCCACAAAAAATTCATAATTTTATGTTTGTACAAAATGACATTCAATTTGTAGACATTACTTCTAAGTATTTTTTCTTAGTAAAAAATTTTGTAATTTAATAGTTTTTCATTATGGTATGTCAAAATCACTATTTTGGTGTTTTTGGGATGTACAAACGAAATAAGAAAAAACATTTACATAGCATTTAACAAGGGTGACTGAAAGTTTACGTCGGAATTCATTTTGAAGTATAATTAGCAACATTTATTTTACAAAAACTCTTAAAACTGCTAAAAAATTCCTTTTTAAGTAATTCACTGTATGTTATTTTAATGTTAAATTCCTGATTTTTTGTATATAAGTTGGTTCTAATTATTTTTACAGCTAAAATTGTGAGTTTAACATGCCATTGTGCAAAAAAATATGCTATCTAAATTGTTTTATGCTACAAAATAATAGTACTTGTAAGTAATGTCTACAAGTTAAAAAGTATTTTGTACAAGTGTAAAATAACAAATATAGTGGACTCTTTATCTACCATTTTTCGTGGACTGTCCAAAATTTTTAATACATCAAGAATTTTGGTATACAATAAAGTACAACTTCTAAATTATTAAATTTCGTGTTGAGTATAATGAGAGCTGCACATTATCTGTGAATAAACTTTAACTAATAAACACTGTATAACCTACAATCAATTGTAATCTGACATCAAATGGAAGCCAAATTTGGAATGTCTCACATGCACAGCTGAGAGTACGCGGAAAGGTTATTGATCGGGCAGTGTGTTCGTAGCGGATCAGACTGGAAGGTGATGGCGAGTGGTGTGAAATAATCTGCCCCTTCGCTTCAAACCNTTCTAAATTATTAAATTTCGTGTTGAGTATAATGAGAGCTGCACATTATCTGTGAATAAACTTTAACTAATAAACACATTTCACCTCAACTCACCTAAATAAAGACTATAACATCAGAGAATACTGTATAACCTACAATCAATTGTAATCTGACATCAAATGGAAGCCAAATTTGGAATGTCTCACATGCACACGATCAGCTGAGAGTACGCGGAAAGGTTATTGATCGGGCAGTGTGTTCGTAGCGGATCAGACTGGAAGGTGATGGCGAGTGGTGTGAAATAATCTGCCCCTTCGCTTCAAACCGTTAAGCACCCAGAGGGACGGCGCAGGGATTTCATGCTGGTTGCTAGGCAACTAGCTCCCACCCCGCCAGATATGTAAGGGGAGGAAACTAGCTTTGCTAAGTATCACAGATGACAGCAGAAGCTTACTCAATCCACGCCACATTTCTATTATCTACACTTACGTAGGCGACATCATACGTAATTAAAACTTATTTCTTTAGGTCTTCAATAATTGATCATTCAAAATCATGTTCTCTGATTTTGCCCTTACACTTACCTTTCACGGGTGACGCTTGGGCTCGGTGCTTATGCATTATTTGGCGACAAACGTTGTCTAATATGCCATTCCAGGATATATCTATTTATCTAGAAGACACGTGTCTGTGAAAATTAAGCAATATAAATTCTCGTATCTCCCTGCAAGAAGCCAGTGAATATGAACTTCAGACTTGGTAATACAAGTCATTCGATGTTCAAACAATTTTTGGTGGCAAGGGGCAGGCAATTGTACACTTCTGGGGTAATCGTTTTATTCTAAGGATGCTGCCTATTGAGTTAAATTAATATTTAGTTTAAAAATCATGTTGATTTTATGCCAAATATGACTGAACACAAATTGTGCAGGAGAAAACAACCTTTAAACACCAATAGAAACATCTTTGCAAAAAAATAATTACCTACTGGTTAAAATTTACTGTGGAACATTTTCAGGCAAAATCATTTGCTTTCAAATACAGTGATGATAGGTGCAACTATTTTGAGACAGAGATAATAATGATAAAATTTCTGTGATCTTGGATGGAGTTGAAAATATGTAATGCTCATGACTTCTTTGAACTTGTTAGAGGTCAGACTCAGCGGAGCACTTGACCGCTCGGTGGTGCAGTGTGTTTGACAGGATAGCAGTGTGTCATTAAGAACTGGGTCAGTGCCCATCAACACTGGTAGAGGAGAGTTTCCTTGATAAACCCCAGTCTGAACTATCTTGTTCGCCTACAGCCGCCTATGAGGCCAACAGCACATTAGTCATTCCCATCTGGTACAAAGTCTAACGAGGCTCAATTCCAACACACTGATTTAACAATAACGTACAAATATCTATGTGAAACTGGTTTCAATCAGGTGTGTCTTGTGAGGCCAAATGGCTCAAATTAACCCTGGTCAGACCAAGACATTTATCCGTCCCATAGAAACGTGAGCAATTGGATTAGTAGGTGGCTACCTAACTAAAATCTCTCCTCAGCACCTTAAATGTTGTCTATCGGCATTGTACTTTTGTATGGCGGTGAGAACTCGTACCTCTACTGTTCATTTGGTAGCACACTCTGCACCACCATGGCTCTGAGGAGCCAATAAAATGGGTGTAGGAATATTTAAATTTATAGCAAGGTCTGAAAAACAAATTCAAACTACCAAAATGAATATACTTTGAGCATAAGGCTTGCACCTACATTTTTTTAATATGTTAATTACTTATTGGTAGGCAAGTTCCAATTCTAAGGGAGCTGCTCATCTCAAATTACCTATCAATTGAAATCTCCAAGATATATAATAATTATACCTTCTCAATTACTCTCTACTAGAACCAATATTGATTACTATTAATGGGTCCCTCGTTTTGAAACAATTAAGCCTTAACATTTTTCTTAGTTTCAACTAAAATTACATACTTGATAACAGTGACACCTCGCCCATCTCGTGGTGCAAGAGTCAATTGCGTCGGAAGCCTTTCTCCCCCCCTCCCACCCCAGATGGCTGGGAAGCAGGTGACGTCATCTTTACTAGGTTTTTGTTGGTTGCGGGGTTTGGAGCCTTAGGGAACTCAATGGCCCGCTGGATACAGGAACGAGCACTGCTCGGGATAGGCCATGTCTGAACTCTGGCGGGAGCATAGCCGAGTTGGGGTTCCAGACATCTCACCACCTTCCCCTACGGCTGAGGGCCGGTCGTTAACTGCAGGCTTCTTGGGTGGTGTAGGGGACAGCAGAGATACAGTGCGAAGAACGTGCCACAGCAGTCTGAAATAAGTATCTCAGCCCTCGTTGGACGAGCTGGAAGTTCTTCCCATTTGGCATTCGGCATGCAGCCTCTCTCTTCCAGGTGTAAACTCTTCTGGCACACTGTTCAGTTCCCGCCTGGCTTCCAACCTGGGTTAGCATCTGCTTGGTTGCTTTATCCTGCCTAGCCCAGTGGCGAGGCATGTAGTTAGGGAGATAACTTAGAGAGGGGAGACAGCTGGCACGGACTGATATGATGAAAATACAAGGGGGTTGGTAGGTGCCCACTATTGATTTCCTACAAGTACATTGGCTGGGCGGGACATCCCTGGCAGACCCAAGCACTTTACAAGAGAGGGTGGGGCATCGCTCCCGTGCTACTAAGCAAGGCGTCAACAAAAAAGTACATTTATTTTGGTTATAACTAACTTTTATCTATATTCTATTTATAAATTATATTATTATTTTATTTATAATTAATATGAATAAAAACAGAAAGAAAATAGGAGTGTGGGTAATTCCTAGTAAAAAAAAAATACGGTAGGTTTTGGGCTAAACATTATTACACAGTGTGTGCACAAATGCAGAGCACTGTCCCTTTGGTATAATTTTCTAGACTTAGTGAAGCCTTTATTCGAATGAGGTGGAGGAATATCCAGCAAGAATAATTTTAGCAGAGCTTGAGAAAAGTTGGAAGTAACCGTGAAAGGATTGTATAGTTGCTTGGCTCCAGCAGTTTACTTTTCAGACTTTGAAAACATTATATGGTGCATGTAAACTGTATGAATCAGATGAATTCAGATGTCTGAAAATAATGTGTTTAGAACCCACTGCAAGAGAAAGTAGAAATAGAAGATAAAAATCTCAGCACATCCATGCAGAAATGTTTAAATCATGGTCATCTAAAGCTGTAAATAAGCATTTTCAATTTTGGATTTTTAAATAAAAAAAACAACCCCATAAAATATAAGAAATATATAATGATTACTTTGTATTCTTTTCAGGCACAAATACTGAAAATAATTATGGGAGCAGCAGTTCTGCCCAAAGAGCTAGTGGGAGGGGGGCAAGTGGGTGCACACCACTATGGGCTCAAATTGGTGGATAACCCCGTAAGATGTGGAAGTAAAAAAAAAATGTGGCTTTTGTGGTTAGTTAAAATAACTCTACAAATTTTTGTGGATGACAGTTAAAAGAAACTGCGATTGACTTTGATTTCAGATAATGCAAAGTTGTAAAACTTTGGGCACAGATAGCATGTAAGCTTGCGGCAAGCTTTGTCATTTGACTTGAATTTGCCTTGCCTTGCAAACTTGTTATATTGTGTGTGGTGCAAGCTTGATTCAAGTAAAATTTCTAATGAGTGTGACATACTTGCAAATGGCAAGCTTACAGATTGGATTGCATTATACTTGCAGCTAAGGCAAGCTTGAGGGAAGAGTAACTAATCAAGCTTGATTCAAAATTTTGACTTGCGTACAGGCTTGCCATAACAAATTTGATTCAAGGTTGACTGAAGCAGAGTATGCTATCGGGCAGGGAAGAGGGGAGTTCTAACTTTCGATATAGATTACAGAGCATTGAAAAGAGAGGAAAGGATAGAAAGGCCACTCTGTACATTGACTAGAACAATGTTTGGAGCGCTCCAGTGGCAGTGCACACTACACATTAAAAAAACCACTGCGGAAGAACGACCATATTTCCGTACATGGAAAAGCCCAGTGAATATCTGTTGCCATCTTGAATATTGCCTAGACAAATGAATCCTTCACCAAGGTCGTGCAGACTCCTTGAGAAACAGAATTACTCGTTTGTTTATGAAAGTTATTAAAGAATACAAACACATATCTTGTATATGCCCACACAAAGATCTTAATTCTCAAATAAAATAAACATAAATACATAAAACAAATGGATTCTCTATTTTGCAGCATGACCTTTGTAAAAAGGTTCACCCTAGCACCTTGACCATCTTCACGACCGTAGCGCACATCCCTGAAGTGATCCAAATTAATTTTTATAAAAATATATGGTTTTTTGCACTTTTTTGAATAGTGTATTAATTTTTGATGAATTCAACAACTTTCCTTCAAACTATTTAATGTAAAAAAGTGTTAAATTTTTGTTTGTTTGTTTCCACACACAGTCACTGTAAAATATAACAACATGATGCATTGCGGGTTTGGACATCCAGGGAAATTGTGTGTAACGGTACATGGTATAGGCCTGGAACAGGTCTGCCAGGCAGAGGATACTTTTCCCCCGGGTGCCAGCTTGAAGAGCATGAGGATGGAGGGTGTGTGGTCAGTGGCACTTAGATGTGGCCTCCCCTGATGGGCCAACATCTGAAGATTGGCTATATTCCCTCTCAATGCATACTCGCTCCCGTACTAGGATTGTTGCAGGCCCATCCTAATGCCTTTATACTTCTACGAACTGAGAAAGTGACACAGCTGTGAAGCGGATGAACAAATAAAAACGCTCTTAAACTTTTACACAAGACATTTTAATTGAGTAATGCTCAGGTGAGGCAGTTACATGTACAGTTCCCACTCAGGCTCTAAAAATGGCGCGAAATCTACACTGGAATAAGTAGTAATGATTTACACCTCAGGAGTGTACAATAATCCTGAGGTGTGGGGTGGCACACACTCAAGAGTTGAAATTATACTACGGTTCTTGATGAAAATTAAAATCAATTGATATACAAGACCGGTACAAAAGTAATTTAGGCCCGAAGAGGCCGCGCACACTGTCTACCCCACTCGGTTGCCAAGATGCAACTACTGCCTTGGCACACACGCTGAAGGATTTTTCTGATGTGCACGTGCTGAGGTGTGGAAGATTTGCAACATGAAATTTCAAAAAATTAAATTTTCTTATAACTAGTTATGATAATGATTACATAACATTTAAAAAATAATGAGATGAACACATACTTCTACAATTACACAGAAATAAAATAAACAAAAATATACCTTGGCAACTTAATGCCCGACATATATGTGATGCGTTACGTCTAACGTTACACAAATGCAATAAACAAACAACACTGGGTTTTGGTAGCTTGGTGCCAGACGTATCTGCGATATGTCATGTCTGCACACATTTTATTTCCAATTTTATATCCAATAAAGAACAAACTAAACACAAATTCCCTTCTGCACTTTGATGCCTTACGTATCTGCAATATGTAACATCTGATGTATGTCTTCTTCGGAAAATGGTCATCTTTACAACTAATCAATTATGTTGCCTTGACTATAAGTCTATTTCAGTGGATAGTTGGTTGACCACTTTACACAACACTTTAATGCACGCACTGCTGTCACACACGAGCGGTACAATGGCGAAAAGCAGGGAGGGCTCAGATTGACGGAGTTGTAGTCGACGGGACGAACAGTCACTGTCAAGTGGTACATGGTACTCGTCAAAGGGATAAATGAAATGGAACGTATTACGTATTTATACTCAACACTGTCAACTACAGCAAAATCGTTGATGATAATTGTTCATGTAGGATCACTTCCAGTCTAATTTAACTTAAACTCATCAAATACAAAAAATTTTTATGGAAAGATGTAGTTATTTACATTACCTAAAGTAATAGGAAATAATTTTATAGTGTTAACATAGCAATAATAATAAGATGTATAGGTACCGTAACTGAAGAGGTTAGTTGCTCTCACATAAGTTAATAGTTTGTAGGTTGGATGGTAGAAACCCTCTACTCCTCACACATGCAAGATTTCTTTTTTTCAAAGCAAGTGCGTTATGCTGGAATAAAAAAAAAATGTGAAATGGAATTAATTGTCCAGCCAATCAGTATAGACACTTGTACGACATCAGCACCACAAACATCAGTGGCATCACATGATTTACAAACAGAAAGTATTTGTAATTTAATCTTGTTGCAGGCGCAACAGGGTCTAGTCAATCTTCTTGGTTTCTTTCAATAAGCAAAGCAACATATTTTTACATCTACGCGTAATTACAACCGTATTTTCACGTGTGGAGTATAAGAGGGCAATTTTTCTTGTCGCATTGCACCCATCGTGTTGTGTTTGTCGCGCTATTGTGATTCCAGCATTAAAGTTGATAATCTCGCACATGTAGACCATACATGATCTTCCTATAGGATTCCTACTTCCAACTGTCCTATTAGATGGGCTCTTTATGTAGGCTAATTGTGGCTTGTTTTGATAATTTGCTTACCTACACTACAGGAATCAAAGAAAACAATGGTATTAATTGCAAAAACAAATTATAATTATGTCCATATGATTTGATTTCCAACTTTGCAGCCCAAAGCACCTAAGGATGGCAATATTTGTACAATTCAGGTAAACTGCTGATGAAACCAACTTCGTGCATTTTATTACTAAAAAGTCTGAATGGTATTGACACCACTCCCCTCCCCCTCCTCCTACTATAAAAACTATTGAGAGGTACCAAAGCTTAAAGTATCAAATTTATAGGTATGGTTTTTTATACCAATTTATATATGATAAACAATACTTCCAAAGTTCTGTATTGCCTTGCAACAAGAAATGCCAAGTTGAAAAATGGTTTACATTTAACATTTTCCTTACATTGTCACCTTTTAAAATAATGATTTGGTGAGATTATACAGACAGCACTAAGGTATTCAATAAGTACAATAGGACAGAGAAATCAGTTTTATGAAGCATACTATCCAAACATTAAAAGTCTTGAACAGTTTTTTTGCTGTGGACAATTTCATAAATATTAAATAAATTCATACTAAATCCTCTACTCACTTAAATTCTAGTATGGATCCCCGTGTTCTACTACTTGTATTTTTTAGTAGGTTACTCAGCCAATATATAAAATATGTGTAATTTATGATTAAGTCTTTGAAATAAGACAAAGATTATTTAATGCTAAAATATTTTATACCACCTGTGAATTAATGACTGTTATGTAGTTAATTTTTAGAGTTTTGCTGCTTTGCTAATGCTATGTAAACCACTTTTTTTTTGGTCTCTTGAGTGTTTCATTAATGAAATTATGCAATTCCTTTCTGCATAACATTCAAAATTATATTCAAATGCTTGATACGGTGGATGTTATTCTACATTTTCCATGCCTTATGGTATTCTGTAAAAAAAAACCTAGACAAGAGAGTTAAATGAAAACACAGCCATTATTTTATAACCAACACCTCATATTAAATATATGAACATCGTTACCCTGGTGTGAGAATGACATATTAGTGCAGCAAAATGGCTGACATTACAAGATGAATGTTAGTTTGTTTACGCTTGCCTTCTATTTTGCAGTGTGAAACAGACAGTTAGAGATGTTGGCTGCTGAACAGGAAAATGAATCTATTTAATATTTGCATTTAAATTGAAATTTATTCATCATTGAGATATTTTGTGCCAGAGAAGAAAGTTTGAACCTTTGTTAGTACCTGTAGTCATTTTCAGTCACATTTTATACATGGTTTTAAGACAAAGTAAATGCATGTCACATCCGTTATAAAAAATATAGCAAAGTTGAAATGGCATCGTATTGAGTATTGAGTAATTGTATCATGTTGAAACATTTTGGAAGTTATGTTATGTTCTTTCCCTACCAATTACTATATTTAAAGTGGTCGCAAAAATTACAATATGTTATTGTACAAAGCCTTACAAAGCACCAAATATCTTGACAACACACACCGTAGCCATGAAGGAGCTAAAAAAAAAACAGAATAATAAGCAGAAAAAAGACATTTGGGCGGCTCTTAACATTAGGGTCTTGGGAGCCGATGAGGGTGGAGAGGTAGAAGTGGAGCAGTGCTGAAATGCAAGGAATGAGAAAAGGGAGATCACCGAGAAAACCCACCGATCATCGTCTGACACAATTACTACAACTGTGGCAGTAACCCTACTGAGAATCAAACCAAATTCACCTCTGTAGGTGGTGAGTGCTCTAGCTGCTACACCAACCATAGCCCCTCCAATCAGTGAAGAAACAGTTCAAATGTGGCTAGGCATCCTAATTACAAAACAACTCATAAAGCAAATCTGAACACACAGCAATGGTAAAGTGTACTGGCTAATAATATTGTAGTAAGTGTGAGGACAGACAACACCTGCAATGCGATGACCATCACAATTTTATTTTCTCTCTGGTTGCCCACGAGACAGTTGTGTTACGAGATCTATAAAATACATTTTCTGACTTCAACTTTGTAATAGATTGTGATTCTCTTCTAGGGATCAAGGTATCTATGGTTAGCTGCCAGCATACGCCTCTTTGTAAATTACACTTGAAATTGTTCCGTTTATTACAAACCAAATTCATGCAAAAATTTGGTTTTGGTTTTTGATCAATAATGGTCAGAGGAAATTAATTTATACAGAATTATTTTCTTTACCCCGCTTTAAACTTACTTGAAGCTACACCCTTTAACATCACTGTGCTTAATAGCATTTACAGGCTGTGACTGATGCCTCGGTAGGTTCATTTCTGCTAACATTGAAAAGTGTAGCCAGTTACACCAGATTTACCTTTTGTTAAAGTATATTGAACAATAAAAAATTTGAAAATAAACAAAGAACAATTTCTATATAACTTCTCCCGCTCCTTCCCCAACAGTTTTGTGGCACGCTCAAAAATTAAAGTCTATTTAACAACAGTGTTTCCTTATAAAAAGAAAATAAACTAATTTTATAAATTTTAATGTACTTTTCTTACCCCACTATCGAGACGCCTCAGTACAGCTATTATTCAGCAAGGATATATGAAAAAGATGACTGTGTGACATTAGTCAAATTGAGATGTGATTTTGGCCTTACGCAAGGTGCAATGCTAGCTGGAACATCATTTCTTGAAGTAGCATTAATTTTGCAAACAAAAGATGCTGATTATACTACTATAAAAAGTATGGGAATTAGGTATGTCCATGGCTTGCATTCTACTTACAAATGTACAGAGTTTGAACTACATCACAATTATAACACTTCTGTTTAAAATTTACGATTACTTCAAAATAGTAATTAGGTGAAAATGAAAATGTTGAATGTTGAGATAGCATTACAAATATCTTTATCTTTAAATACAGTAAAACTCTGTTAAGACATTTTTAAAGGGACTAAAAAAATAATTCTTATTAACCTGGAAAACGTCCTAAAAGGGACAAATTACACATGTGTGCATAGACAAGGTGCAAAATTATTCAACTTATTAAGCAGGGAAACTTCTTAACAGGGTTTCACTAAAAACTTCAAACTGCTATAATCGTATCACCCCACCAATAAAGACAAGAATAGTACAAATATTGATCTAGTAATCTTCTCTATCACTGAACCAATACATCTAAATNGTGTGCATAGACAAGGTGCAAAATTATTCAACTTATTAAGCAGGGAAACTTCTTAACAGGGTTTCACTAAAAACTTCGAACTGCTATAATCGTATCACCCCACCAATAAAGACAAGAATAGTACAAATATTGATCTAGTAATCTTCTCTATCACTGAACCAATACATCTAAACCGTGTGCGCTTTGATTTGCACTATGCCATTTACAAAACCTTAAAAACTGGTGTAGCAGCACGAGTTGAAAGAGACTGATGTGGGGCTTGCCTAATGTTACATCTGGTCCAAAATAATTTTATACTGTTTTGCCTTCTTGTGCAGTTGAAAGAAAACCTAATGTCTCGTATAATTTTTAACTTGATACTTACTGACATTCTAATTGCATGACATGTTCTAGGTTATTAACACTAGATTTAAGTTCCATTAAGCAAAAAACATTCTGTAGACCCATTTTCCACATAAACAAATACATACAGTATATACAGGCCTCGAGGTTACTGATGCCATCGTAACAGTTTAAGATGTGAATATTGGATAAAATATGTTCAGAGAGAGACAACATTATTGAACTTTGATTGCCATGCAAATACAATGAACTCCCACAGCACAGAGATATGTGATCAGTATTTTCAATTAACGTGTCGGGGTAAATTATTCATCATCACAATGTGTTATTTGTAATCAGGTGGCCTGCCAAAAACTGTATGGCCAAGGTAGACAAAGAAAAACTTATTTCATGATGCAAAGTGCTGCTATGTACATGGGGCCATTGGAACCCTTCTTGGATGAGCAGGTGGAAAAAAAAAAGGGGGGGGAATAAGGTCTGTTAATTTGCCTCCCACACAGCTTTCTATCCACAAGATGTCCACAAAAATAAGTATAACAGTAGAAAGACATGACATATAAATGATATAAAATATATGTGTTACGGGGGAGAGGGGGGGCAACATTAACATTTTGGTTTAATTTGCTACTTTTAAATTGGTTGTTTGATATAAACAGGTTGTAATGACGCAGTATTATTAATTTTCGGGATATGTTGTTTCATTTTCTTTCGTTTTGCCAGGCGTCGTAAAATTGTTATCTGGTTCAAAATTAAGTTAAGTTTATCGGGCATCCGTTTGCGGTTTCGAAAGTCGTAGTTCTTTGTTACGCGTCGGCATTAGAGATAGAGGCTTTTCCAAACTGCGTCGTCAGGTTTTGTTCGAGAGGTTTGATTATTTTTACCAACGATGCAGTTTGGATGGCGTTGCTGGCAGATGTCAGACGCCAGGCCCTTATCTGTAAAGAGGGGAGGCAATAGGCCCGCAGCATAAAAACTCGTGTGCCTATCGCCATTGAGCAGTACTCTCAGTGCTCGTGCAGCTGACAAATAGCGACTCGCCTAGACAGCGTCGGGCGTGACGCATAACCCCCACACTGGCAAATTTATTCTGCTCACTTATTTCTCAGCCAGTGTGGGAGATCGCTGCCTCTGTATTTTCTTGCAAGGCAAGTTTTAGACACGTAAATGAGTAATTAAAAGACTGTGGCGCTGCTCTCTGTTAATTTGCCTGTAAACCGGTTTGGACTCTGCATAACTGGCGATTGTATGTGAACGGTTTCTCGGATTGATGAATAAAAGTACAGAATAATAAACAAACATTGGACTATATTTATATTTATTGGTGCCTTTAAAGTTTCATGCTACTACCAACTGAGCTAACCGACTGGTAATTTCCAGCCGTCATCACAGACTCTGAATCATTACAAATATAGCGGCCGAATGCGCTGCTGGCATCACCACAAACTTGGCGCCTAACTGTGGGGCTGCAATATAATAAATACGGCAATAACAGCGTGGTGGAACATTACAAGGTTACAGTAATGTCTCGAGTGATAAATTTAAGTTGAACCCACCCAATTTTAATGTCTACTGCAGCAGCATTTGACAGAGAATAATTAAAATAAAACAAACTTTCTTACCTTCATTTGTTGCAGTTGCCTCTTTGACTTTCTTTTACCGTTTCTGTTTTTGGCACCGCAAGGCGGTTTGTTCGTACAGAAACTCATCTGTCCCAGTATGTGGTGAATGTTACGAACAAGATGAATTGGTTGGAGAAGTCGCAACATGGTTTCAGAAAAGGAAACTCATGCGAGATGCAGCTGGCTGGGCTGTTAGAGGATCTGGTGCAGGCAGTTGATAAGGTGGATGCTTCAGAGACTTTGAGAAGGCAAATGCCCCATGGGACTTTGATGAAGAAAGTTGATGGGCTGATACCGGACAAGTGGGTAGTGGAATGAATTGGGGACTTCCTCAGAGGGCGAAGACAGAGGGTGAAAGTGGGGGAGGCAATATCGGAGGAAGGAGAGGTTACCTCAGGGAAGCGTGCTGAGCCCGCTGTTGTTTATCATTATGGTAAATGACAGTTTGGGGATGTAGGGGAAATAAGATTGTTTGCAGATGATTGTGTATTGTATGCAATCGAGGGAGGGGGTAAAAACTTGCAGGCAGACATTGACAGGTTATGGTTGTAGACCATGGAGAATAAAATGATAAATGTTAGAAAAACTAAGGTAGTCAGGTTTGCAAGGAAGAAGGTGATAGGCAGACACATGTACAGAAGGGAGGAGCAAGAGACCGAAGAAGCAGCAAAATATAAATATCTAGGGGTTGTATTGCAGGGAGACCTCAGATGGAAAAAAAACAGGTAGGGAGGGTGGTTGCAAAGGGAAGAAAATGTACCCCGAAGGACTCTCCTACACATTACATGCGAGATTAATTAGCACATTTGTACACAACAGGCCAACATGTTAGACATCACGACACTGCCATTCACTCCAGCAGGTAGGCTGGAGGGGAGCTTCACTCCCCCGCCAAACACATAANGTTAGACATCACGACACTGCCATTCACTCCAGCAGGTAGGCTGGAGGGGAGCTTCACTCCCCCGCCAAACACATAATTTTACTTTAAAATAGTTAACACCATTAACCAGCCTTAATACGGGTCTGGGGCTTGGCCACCAACCCAATGATTTGAGCATAAGTCGGGGTGAATTTGTTTTGCAAACACCCTGTGAGTTATGGGAGTCTAGGCTCCCGCTCTCACAACACCAAGGCCATTCAGTGACATATAAGGGTTCGGCAGCGGGAGCATAAAAAGAAATTGAATTGGTAATAAATTATACATAAATTACACAACATAATTTAAATATGCCANAACACGTAATTTTACTTTAAAATAGTTAACACCATTAACCAGCCTTAATACGGGTCTGGGGCCCGGCCACCAACCCAATGATTTGAGCATAAGTCGGGGTGAATTTGTTTTGCAAACACCCTGTGAGTTATGGGAGTCTAGGCTCCCGCTCTCACAACACCAAGGCCATTCAGTGACATATAAGGGTTTGGCAGCGGGAGCATAAAAAGAAATTGAATTGGTAATAAATTATACATAAATTACACAACATAATTTAAATATGCCAAGAGGCTGTCTCTTCCAGTCTGTTGCATGTATGTTGAGATTGTTTACGTTTTGGCATTTTTTTTTTAATTAATGCAAAAATTACTTGAACCATAATTAATGGAAATTTGAGGGTTGCGACAGATGGCTCGTGGTGGACGAGCCCACTCTGACCCCAGGAGAGGTGTAGGTAGCCATGCTCGAATATATGTTTTATAAACCCTTTTTACACTGGGGCGCAAAAATACGGGGTTTGTTTAAGTGCTATTAATACCCAAAAATTACTGAGCATTTTACACACACACACACTACACGCATGGGGACGTAAAAAGTGAATGGAGGGGGGCACACAAGGGGTTTTGTGAACACTGTAACCACCGTGTCCCCCTTGCTGCATTCATTTCACCAGTGGTATTCTTACTGGGGACGTCTCTTGGCAGTACCGGTAGGCCCGAATTATCATGCCCTCAAAAGATCTCTTTTGAGGGCATGAAAGCAGGGCAGTCACCGGACTCAGACAGTACCCAGGTGGTAGTAGAGGGGTACTGAACTACGGTGCATGTCGCCGGCGTAGGAGTTGTGGAGGGGGTGACCACCGCGTTCGGGCCGACTGCCCCCAGTAGTGGGCACTTCGAAGCTGCACTGGTGTAGTGGGACCAACGGGCTAAGGGAAGAGGGACGTGTGCAGCGTCAATTATGTGAATTCCCATTCTAAATGTCTCGATATTTCAACACAATTCCCTCAACAAAAAAAATTGTTCTAATTTTTCTGAGCACATATTTATAGTAAATAATCTTTAATTTACATTTTAAATATATAAATTTGATTTATAACTGCAAATTATTGTATCTAATGCAATCAATGAAAATGTAAGAAATAAAATTTATTTTAGTCTAAAGTGTAACTTAAAAGTTTTGAGTTACTTAAAAATGTTTCTAGACCCAGTTATGTATAAATTACATCAAAACTTTAACTTTGAAGTATGTTTCGACATGCATTATAACAAAATGTCCATCTTGTCAAGCATCTGTACAGCAAATGTGTGTCTGGGCAGATTGCCTGCAACAACTGCAGTTTTCAAGTTTTAAAACTGCAATGGTTCTTTAGCATTTTGTAGACTTTGGTCTTCTCAAGGCCTAGTTGTCGAGCACAGGTACGCACCAATGTTTGGAAGTCTGTAGGTGGCTCTCTTAGTACAGCTTCAACAGAATTGTCACTAACTTCAGACCAGAACATTTTGCATCCAACAAGATGCCACTTCCTTAAACTTGCAATTCCAACAGTGAATAATGTTTTTATGTGGTGGCTCTTCATTGTAAATGCATCACCGATTCAAATTTGACAAGCAAAATTATGCACTGAGCCTTGCTCTGCACCATTCACATCTTGTCTACTTGAATGGTATTACATAGTGTGGCATCACAGTCATGTGACTAGCTGTGCATGCCCGAAACACTTTAAGATGCTCCTCAATGCAGTGTTTGTATCATGGCTCTATGTTGTTTCATACAAACACCGTAGTTATCAGAAACCCCTCCATAACTTTACAGACATACTGTACTTTTATTCAGTACAAAGCGCTTTCATAACAAAAAAAAATATGTAGATGTATTTACTGTATAAAATTGCATGGTATAATTTTTTTATTATATTTTAAATTCTAGTAAATGTATATTTTTCCTGTATATTCCTTGATAGGTAACATAAAATATCAATACAAAACAAGAGACTGCATTAGCTGGGTGAGACTAAAACAAAACAAAAAAATTGATACCAGTGTATTGTAAAGGTAGTGATAAGACACCCGTCTAACTGACGTGCAAGCTGGGTTGCAATGCGTTTGTAATATACGTTTATAAAACAAACTATTTCATATGCACACAATCGGTTTGCACATAAAAGAAGTAACACTTCACATTAGAGTGGAATACAACTTTCAATACATCATGCTTTTTGCAAACACTATTTCAAAGCTCGTTCAACAAGGTCAAAAAATACATTTTTCAAACTGTTATAGCTTAAAATATTCTCATTGAATTCCTCCAGAACTAGTATAGGGTTGTGCATTGAACTTTGTTACAGACTTGCCACCAATAAAATTATAGGGATACATGGTACACGCAGAATGACGATGAAGGCAATGGAGCACTTGATGTTCATGGCAGCGTCGTCCTTATCACTCCCCTGCTTCTCTGCCTAAAACGTGGAAAACAGCCTCCTTAAAAAATTTTTGAACCAGGGATGGCAACAACCCACAAAAGAAACCACACAATGTGACAACTGCAGTATAATGTTTATTTATATTACACACACACAGATGCACACTTGCACTGCCTTCAAAATATTACAATGTATTTGAAATGTAGTGCACGTTTGTAGTACAATGTTCTAGTAATAGTGTTCATCAACATACATTTTTAAGAACCGATTCAAAACTATGCACACAGAAGTATTTATGACAATCTCTGATAAACAAACAACAACTGCAAGATGAACTTGGAAAAAAAAACAGTGGAAATTATAAATGATCTAATGGGTTACTTTCTCTGTTAAATATATGCTAAATTAAGGTATTTGTATAATCTCTGAAAGTAGATACCTTGCAGTGAAACATAGAAGTATGTAATAAACCAGTTGTCAAGAAACCTTTGGGCACTGGAAGTGATAAAGTTTCTTCCTCTATTTTCCAGGCTTGAAGTATTTCTAATGCAACAAGCGCAGCCAGCTCCAAAGTTTGTCTCCAAATGATACACATTTTTTTTTCTTCCTATTTTCTAATATGGTTTTCCAAAACCTGTATTTTAGACTCTCATTGTACTTTATATTCACCCAAGTTTTTGAACTGAGGGTTCTTAAGTTAAATGCATTTAATGGTTTAGTGTGCTAGGCACCTACAGACACTTGCACAAAAGTGTGCATGTGTGATGCTAATCCATTTTCACTTCATTAGTCACAATGTGTCCTCCACATTTTTAAAGCTATATGTACTACAAATAATTAATGAATAGTGCAAAAGTAACAGCCAATTTCTGACACACACATAAATTATTAATTCAAACCTGAAATAAAACCAATGGCTGCATGCTGCATAGTAAAGAGATCAAGTTTTAAATCAATTGTTATTAACTTCCTTAAACTCCATAATGCAGCAAATAAAATATTTACGTGCATCATTTCTAAAAATCATTAAACACCAAACACAACGAAAGTGTTCTAACTGGTTCTTTATTACTTTACTTATTTACAGACTATTTTTACTTCAATGTACAAAATACGGTTATTCTATAGAAAGCAATTTAGTACAGCAACTGCAGCAAACCTGAGATGGCTACTCTTCTGCCTAAACAAGTGGTATCTCATGTCTACATGCTTGCTGGAATTGATCTAATGTTGAGACATGAGGTTGCCTAAGTTGAAGATTTAGGTACTTGTTGGTTAAATTTCAAAAGGCTCCGTTCAACAAAATACAAAGAAAAGCAAAACTATAAACTACTGAAACCAATCAAATGAAATCACTACAGCACTAACGCAACATTTGTTACTCAGATGCTTAGAATGCCCACACTTAGGCAAATAAAAAAAAAAACCTTTTCACAAGCAATCACACCACAAAGTTTAAAAAGCCAAACTAAAGATGGTCTCAATAATTTACTCTAGGGATTTCTCTGTCAAATTTCCTCATGACTTCCACACAAATATTTCATAATTACAATAATTTCACCAACAGTACAAACAACAACCATTACAACTTGCTGATGCATTCACTGGAATCTTTTAATTTTTGAATTTAAGATAAAATAGTTCACAATAACTAGTGAAATGATAAAAATGTTCTAAAATTATGTACCATACTGTAGAAGTCACTTCACGTATAAGTTGACTTATTAATTTTAACATTTAGAATTTGTAAAAAAGTTTTCATTAGATAGTGAAAAAACATTAAAATGAACTTGTAATATTGTATTTTCTGTTTATCATGCACAGTGTTTTCTAAGAACTTGTAAAGTTGCGTTGTGGGAAACGTTCGCACTATATTTATTATAATGCCTCAAAGTTGGGCGCCATGTTGTATAGTTCCGTCTTTACAGTTACAAGCGTATATTTAATAAAATAGCAGCCTCAAAGGTTAGGCGCCATCTTGTAACGTTTCGCCGCTTACACTGTCGACTGTTTACTTGCCACGGCTTGCTCAGGGTAGAAACACGAGACTCATAGAATTGAACATTATTAATTAAGAATGAAGAAGTTCCAAATTAGTTTGTTATGTACTTTGTTTATTTAACTATTTATTTAACACTCAGCACCACAGTTCACAGAAGAAGTCCAAATTGCAGAGTA
>NQII01000057.1:346784-409463 GCA_002778355.1 Clitarchus hookeri | reverse complement strand
GAATAAAGAATATCTGATGCTACCTCCCACACCGGCTGAGAAATGAAGTAATACAGTCTAGTGGCCGATGTGGGGGTTCTAACCCTGCCCGAACGCGGCCTAGGCTAGCATTGCATGATACTTCTCGACTGCGCTGACCTGCCCTCACGGGCGACGTGAAGTAACTCTCTCTAAGGGCGACTGACTAAGACTGTAAGACTGCGACTGCCCCGAGGGCGACAGACAGATACCCTTTTTGTGCTGCCTATCACCCCCCTCTCCTGAGATAACGGCCTGGCCACGTACGCTCTCCCTCGTTATCTAACTGCTCCGTACGAACTACTCCTGCGATAAGCGCCCGGCATCCGGCATCTGCCAGCAGCGTCATCACAACTGCACGTGTCCCGCGCTCAACACGACGTTATCATAACTGACTGCTCCGTACGAACTACTCCTGCGCCGTCAACATTAACAAACTTCGCCGTCCACAAAAACTTGTTGACATATTAAAACTGCGCCGAAGGAACTAAAACTGTTGATGTCGCCTGTTCCACAGAAACGAACTAATCTACTTAATGCTGACACATTTCAAAACTCCCAAGTTCGAAACGAAAACTGTAACCAGGACTCTTGATAAAAACGTAACCCGCAGACGTCCGCTCCTTAACCTACAAATGCACACGTCTGTCTGATAAACACGGGAAACGAGCCACCACGGCTTTAAACTTGAAACACGATAAAAATANAAACGAGCCACCACGGCTTTAAACTTGAAACACGATAAAAATATTACGAAGCTGTCCCAGAGCTTCAGACACCCGAAAGAATTTTACACCCGAGTCCCGAAAAATTCAGAATATTGCGTCATTACAAACTTCCAAACCACGCAAATGAACCTGTTGGTTCAAACACTCAAATAATTTCACAAATAAAATCACAAAAATTCCATCCTGTTGGTTTAACTCTTTTCACCGATGACTGATATTTCATCTGCGTTTGCTTTAATGTCAAATTTTACTGTAAAATGTTATCAACTGTACCATCAAAGTTACTGGTCACATTTACATTTTGCTGTGATGCCCAAACGTAAGTCGAGCCTGAACTTTGGGCACATTATGTACAATACTACATGTTCTCTCAATGAAACATATTTAAGGTTGCAAGTGGGCCGCTAGGCTACCGAAAATATGTAAAAGGACAAGAATGGGTACTCGCAGTGTAGTACTTGTCGACAGGCACCCACACACAAAGGAAGACAAATTTTCCACACGGTTGCGCGATAGCGATGTTTCACTGGCTAGGCTAGCTTCATCAGGCGGCGAGTTGTAGTCCTTCCACCATACTGCAGTGTCCTACAACTTGCCGTCTGATGAAGCTGGCCTAGCCACCGAAATGTCACGAACACACAACCGCATGGAAAATGTGTCGTCCTTCTTTGTGTGTGTGTGCGCCTGCCAACAAGTACTATCCTGGGAGTACTTGAATTCCTGTCCTTTTACATATTTCAAATATATTTAAACTCACTTACCCAAATATTGATATGGATTTTCCCAAAGCCTCTTTGCATTTGACACATATTCACTCTTTCGGAGAACATCAGAAAACATGATATAAAAAACAAACAGTTGGCATCAATATAATTAAAAAACATTTTTTATACTTATAACAACGTACTAGACTGTATGCTTGGTAGTAATATAAAAAACACGCACAACCAATTACTGGACTTTTACAGAATACAGGTCCTGATGGGAACAAATTATTTTTGTAATTGCTTCTATAAAAATTCTGTAACAAACTTGAATTCAATAATGTTCTGACAGCAAGATGCCACTATTAAAACTAGTGAGCAATTATAAAACAGATGAAATTTGTACGAATCTGTGATGTACCACATACATGCTAAAATAATTTGATAAACTGTGATCTGAGGTCAACAAATACGCTGAGTAATGCCTTTCAATCAAAACTTGTACAAAATAAAATGACCTACAATCGTAGGAACCAGATAGAAAAAAAAAAACCTGCTAATTGAAAGAAAAAAAAAATCTTAGTTTTATAGCCCTCGTGTTTATACAATGTTAAAAAAATTTACTTTCCTTCAACGTTATACTAAAAACATAGACCAAACTTGGACAATCGTGTCAAAATTGGCACATTTGATCAAATTATGTGTAAACACAATAATTAAATTAAACACAAACTGACTCAAAATAATTATATTCTGCTGAAGGATAGTAACATGTGAGTCTTCTTCACACCCTTGGAGGGTCTATGTATACGATGGGAGGAAACTGTGTAGCCGGCTTGGAGTGGGCAAGGCGGGGCAGAGACAGGGAGAGAAACACGCAAAGCCCTTCGCAAGTCCTTTCCCACTAGGTGCAGACTTGGAGGCAGTGGTGGAGACTAGTAGCTAGAACCTGAACATACTGTTCCTCCTGTTGAAATCTATTTTCTCATAACATACCGACAATCCACATCCAGTGATATTTTACACATGTACTCCACATGAGACATGTCCACATTCTCCAAATTTACATTTCTGAATAGTAAAACCCCTCAGATTCACTTTCCAAAAAAAAAGGTTTTACATCAATAAACATAGTGACAACTTGAATAAACATTTTCCTGGAATAATTTTGAACACAGTTTTAAAGAAAGTTTCCTGGATTTTGGTCTAATTTCCAGTGTCATAAAAAATATGTTTTCAGTTTTCAATTTAATTTTCTTCAAGCACAAAATAATTAGGAACACAGTCAGATTTTCGCTGAAGTTGTAATGTTATTTGATGCTGGACTGAAGGGAGAAGAAAGTGCTAATCCACTAATTTTCATTTGATTACAAACATTTTTCCACAAAAACTTTACAATGATTTCACAATAGTTACCTAGAAAAAATTTGAAGAAAACTGCAGGCAGTGTTTGTTGCTGGCATTGAAAAAATTGTATTTTGTGTAGTACTAACAGCCAAACAGTTATGTTTTGTAAAGAGTAATTACTCTATCTGAAAAATGGTAATTTTTCATTGCAGAGATAGAAATCTGGCACTAAGTAATTAACTTCCATGTTGAACTATTCATTATTATATGTTCTAGTGGAACCCTCTTGATTTCAGTTCTAATAGCAACAAAATCAAACTGAAAATACAGATAAACTTATCCATATTTCAAAACACCCCATTGAAATGTAATCTGTGTTATATGACTGAACTGCCACTATAATACATTCACGGTTACTTCACACTTTTCTGAAGCCCTGCTAAAGTTCTACTTCCAGGATACTCCTCCGCCTCGTGCAAACTAAGCTTAACTAAGTCAAGAAAATTACACCAAAGGACATCGCACTGAATTTGTACGCACCTAGTTGTAATAGTATTCTGCATGAGAACTATTTCTTACTAGGCGCTACCAACACGAATATTTCCTTACTGTTTTTATTAACATTTACTATAAATTATATTATAATAATTTATAAATAATATATAGGTAAAAATTCAAATAAATGAAAAATAACTAATTTTATGTTAACGGAGGTATAAAACGGCTGTTATAGATGGCCTATTTAGGAAATAACTAATCACACTATACATACGGTGATTTTTCAAAGGTTTGATTGAAAAAGTGTGAAGAAACCGCAAATACACTATATAAAAAAACCTTTTTAATAACTAAAGATTATACCCATGAAGCAGCTTAAAAAATGATTCTGACTTNCACTACCAACACGAATATTTCCTTACTGTTTTTATTAACATTTACTATAAATTATATTATAATAATTTATAAATAATATATAGGTAAAAATTCAAATAAATGAAAAATAACCAATTTTATGTTAACGGAGGTATAAAACGGCTGTTATAGATGGCCTATTTAGGAAATAACTAATCACACTATACATACGGTGATTTTTCAAAGGTTTGATTGAAAAAGTGTGAAGAAACCGCGAATACACTATATAAAAAAACCTTTTTAATAACTAAAGATTATACCCATGAAGCAGCTTAAAAAATGATTCTGACTTTTGCAAACGGTGAACAGTAATGTGTAAATTAGCACTTGAAAGCAATGCTCATTAAAATTCACCATATAAGGTATGAATTACTACTCACATATTCATAATTCTCAATACAAACTTGTTGCTGGTCCAAAATAAATTCCAGTCCATTCCACATTTCTATGAAATTACTACAAAAACCAGAGAAGTACATCACTGAGCCAGAAAGGTAAAATACACAGTAAAGAGGCTCTACGAAATATAAGGAGATCAGAATTGCCTCAAGGCATGATAGAGCAGATGAGTGGAGTATTTATGAAGGTGTGATGGAGAGAGTTGGCGACAGCAGCAACTTACTGTATTTTGGAGTATATTAGCCTCTTGCAGGTACAGGCCTTGCCATGGTTGTAATTCTCTAAAACTCAAAATAAAAAAATCTTATGTACAGGCCAGGAGAGATTTTTGAAGCCTGAAGTTCACAAACAGTATAGAAGATGTTTGACAATCCTATGCACACATGAAGCAATCGCAGACATCCTTGGCATCAGCGTAGTTTCGCATGCACATGACTGACATGATCTTCCCAGGCTGGTTACACCCTACCACTACTCTTCCTCCTTTGTGCTATCGGTTCCAGTTTCTATTGTGTGTGCTCCCCAGAGAGGCACAGTAGGCTGTATGGGCATTGTTACACAAACATGAGTGATAATGGGAAAAGAAAAAGCCAGTTATCACACAAAATTTAAATTGCAAGTTGCAGTATATCCATGCAAACACTAGAAACAAGCAGCTGGTCAGAAATTTTGTGATGATTAAAAAATGTATGGCAGTGGTGCAGTGAAAAATGTACATTAATAAACCTAGCAAAGAAAACATGTACGTACTTTACGGGCCAGGACAATACCTGGACGAGGAAGAGCTGTTTCATCGCATGCACACAACCAAGCAAAACTGATTTTTTGTTACCACAGAAATGCTACTGTCTGAAGCAAGAAAAATTGAAACAAGGAACAATATTCCCACAGCAGAAATTAAAACACAGTTTCAACATTTTTTGAAGGGTGTGATTTGAGAATTACGTGAGCGATGTGCTTTGCTCAAACACTTTCCAAATCGTATAATGAAAAATTACTTAATGTTTAGAAATTCATTGTAAAACTCAAAAGTCAGCATAACTACTTCCTCAGTCAGATAGGTAATGCTGACCAAACCCTTGTTTATTCTGGTATGCCGGAGTCGATGACTACTGATTATGCAGGATCGCACCCCATTAATATTCAAACTGGAGAAGTGAAGTGCCGTTGTGCTCAGCATTACATCAGATGGACGAAAATTACCACTCCTATGTTGTGCTGAAGTGGAAAACTGTTCCGAAAGACAATTTTCTGCTGGTATAATAGTTTCTGCACAGGAAAACAGGTGGATGACAGAGGAATATGTCAGAGATGGCCTTATAGTGTCTGGTGTAAGCGAACTGGTGCAAACCTAGCAGTAGTCATTGCTCATCTTGGAAAGTTTTCTCAGTCACATCTCAGAGAGCGTTAAAAGATGTCTTCAGCAAGACAAAGCAGATACTGCTGTAATTCTGGAACGATTGATGGAAATGTTACAACCACTTGATGAGGTCATTAAGTGCTAGTTCAAAACACATGTCTGGCATCTGTACAATTCTCAGGAGCAGACAACACCAGAGGCCACGAAAACTGGACACTTAAAAAGAGTGTGACTGCAGAAATTTGCAACTGGATTGCAGAGGTTGGCATGCCAAGTCTGCAGAAACTGCAAAAAAAAAAAAAAAAAATGTTCAAGATTAACGGTTTTTCCAACGAAATGGACAATACGAAAGACAAACTTTTGTGGGAAGACAAGGTCAATGATGACACAGCTAGAGGAAGCAGTAGTGAAAGTGATGAGTAAACAAAAATGTCAAGGGGCAAAATCTATTTTATGTGCATAACTTTACATACTTGATGCACTTAAGAAAAAAAAATTAAGATTTCCAGAATCTTACTAAAATGATGTAGGGCCTACCTTAAGTTAAAACCATTTTTAAAAAATTAACACAATTTCAAGATTGATTATTCTTGTTGTGACGCTAGCGCTCGCCACACCAGGCGTCTTCATCTTTTTCTGCTCTGCGAGGTGACTTGCTCTTTGCCCGGTTCAGATCCCCTCCCTTCATTTCCCCTCCTCTCGTACGTTATGTCGTTTTACAGCTTGAGTCCCTCCTATTCTATACCCAGTCGTCACCTGTACAAGTCCCAGAGGAGCTGCAACATGATTTAAGCTGTCAAATTTGTCGTCTAGGACATTTTGCTGTGATGAGGCAACGTCTGTTAAATTTCGTCACCTCGGTTGCCTTGATGTGGGAGCAATTTGAAACGGTGGGTCGTGGACAGCGAGTTGTGTGTCAACTGGGGATTTTTTAAATTGTCTTTAATGTTTGTATAGCGTCTTGGGCATGCAGTAAGTTTAGTGTTTTTTTTCTCTTCAAAATTGTGGTTTCGGACGCCAGCCCAAATTTGGTTTCAGCATTTCTAAAATCCTAGCTTTGCTGTGTGTTTCCAGTTTTAACGTGTAGTGTCTAGGTTTGTTTGCTGCCCAAGAATGTTTCAACCTTTTTTCAAAATACTTTGTGTCCACGACTCTCGCGTTGGGCGTAGTAATTTTTAAATTTGTTTATTATAATTTTAATCACTGGAACTTTGACGGGTCATTTGACTGCCTCCACTGACATATTTTTAAGTGGTTTTTAAATAAGATTTTAAAGTGTTCATATAATCAAAAGGAGACTTCACTCGGCTCTTATGGGCTGCCCTCCTTTTTTGTAATTGCTCATATTTACAATTCTAGTCAGCGTAGCGCTTTAATTGTATTCTGCAAATTATTATAGTTTTAAGTCATAGTATTCTATTGGTAATTTGCATATCATGTTTTAAAAATTCTCCATTTTACTGAGCAATTCATTGATTTATTCTACGTTTTGTAATATGTTTTGTTAAATTAAAAATATTTTGTATGGATCTGGAATCTAGTATCATTTGTGATTATCAGCTTTAATAAATGCCAAAGTTGTTTGTAACCATTTTTAGGGTGCTGTGTCATTATAAATATTTATTTTGCAAAATACAGGTATTAAATTAGTTTTGTTGTTTGTAATTATTTGTGCTTAGGCACACTGTTCTTAATTAATTACGTAATTTTTGGTTGGAAATATTGGTGAAATTGAAATAATTGGATCTATAAACTGCAGTTCAGTACTTTCATCAAAATTTTATTTATTACAGGTGGGAATCAGAAATGGTGCGATACTGCAAATGACAGTTTGCAAATGACCCGAGTTGCACAATCATAAGCTAGTGAGGCAATGGTTGAATACAATAGTGTATAATAGCACACACAAATTCTTTACTTATACTTTATACACCAAGGGCCATTCCCCCAATGACGCAGGACATGTGACATTTATTGTGGCCAGAAATGTGCTTCCTCTTTACTCATCACCTCAAAAATTGCATGAACAGGCCAAAACTCAGGTTTTCATATGACAACTCAGTAAAAAGCACATGCAGCCTATAAACATTGAAATACAGTACTGTTATTGCCCAGTAACAAGCCTGAAAAAACAATGGATGAAGGTCAAGCCAAAACATAATAAGAAATTTCAAACAAGTTGAAATTGGATTCCCATTCCCTATCATAGGTAATCATTGCCAGTAATGAGAAAACAGTATTTTCAAAGCCCAAATTATATCACAAAGTGGCATATGCTTTACCAGACACTAAAAATACTTAAGGTATCATCTTAACATGGCAATTAAATTAATCTAAAATATGTGCATTCAAAAATACATGGAGTATGTATCATGAAGTCAAGTTATGTAAAGCTTATGTACACATATGATGAAAACTAATGTACACCAAAGAGATTTTGAAAGGGAAACTTCATTATTCAACTGCAAGAAAATTGCAGTAGTTGTAATATGTCCGCTATGCAGCATTAACTATGTCACCTATCCAAACTCTGTACAATGGCACAACTTTGCTGGAACTCACCTGTATGTACCAGTATATGCTTCTTTAACACTCTTTCGTTAGAGAACTTCTTCTCGCACAACATACACTTAACAGGTATCGCCAGTTTTCCCTGTGCTGGATCTGGAAAACTGACACGCTTGTGCCTTAATACATGTTCCCTATACTCTGCTTCAGTAATGCACACTTCACAACATATAGCACAAAGAAGTCCACCTTTGATTGTAGTCTTTTTGCTTAAAGATGTACAGTTGTCACCCATCTTTGTAGTTTCATTATCTGTCTTTAAGCGTTGACATTCAGTTCTAGTTCGAGTTCCTACACAAGTCTTATGGTATTCTGAAACTGTAAGTCCTCCTACGATACAATTTTTCAATACATACTTGTCACTCACCTTTATAGTTTTATTTTCTATGGGTAGAATCCCATTTCTCATTGGAGCAGTTTCTACAAAGGGAACTGTCTCGTTACAGGATTCCGAAACTGACTTTACATTCAAATGGCTTTTCATGTGCTCAAAGTACTCAATTTCCGTAGCAACAACTTTCTTACAAGTTCGACACGCATACTCACTCATCGCCGCATGCAACAGTTGATGCTCCTCAAGTAGCTTGGTTCCGTAGAAAGTCTTTGGACAATGTTCACACTTGAGAACCGTCTCGCCGAAATGGGAGAGCACGTGCTCACAAAGTGCAGACTTTGAAGGTAGCTCAGCAGAACACAGCACACACTTGTGTAGTATATGTGTTGCAATGTGTGACCGCAGACTTTCTGCATCCACAAACGTCTTGGCACAGTGTATGCAAGCAAACGCAGATTTCTGACAGTGTTTCACCACGTGAATCCTCAGACTTTTTTGGCAAGCAAATGACTCTTCACACAGCAAGCACAAATGTGCCTCTGTTACCTCCTTTTTCACAAATTTTTCTTCTGCATTACTTTGTCCATTTAGCATTTCATTTGTTAGACTGGGATCTGTAATTTTGTTTTCTGAGGTCAGATTCGCTTCAATTGATGCAACTGACCTTTTGTGTTTAACTAATGAATTATGTAATTTCTTTTTTCTTTGGTGCCAGTGATTTCTTCGAGCAGAATTATTTCTTTTCCTTTGTTTTAATGATCTAGATGCAACAAATTTCTGATCCATATCAAAAGACTTTAAAGGGAAGGAATCTGAAAATTTCTGATCCTTTATTAGGTTTCCATTTTTTTTACAATCTCCCACGCTAGGACATTGATTTTTCACTTCGGTCCTCTGTCCTACATCCAACACATTGTGAGGTTTCTCCAGAAAATCCCTTTTGATCACTGTGCTGAGAGCATTTTCTTTGTTGCAGTCTCCTTCAGCTGGAGATTCCTTCTCCTTATCAAATGTTTCTGAGAGTTCCTTGCAAAATCGAAGTTTTCCTTGTTTCTCATTAAAAACAAGACCAATTTTACATTTGCTATTACTGAAAGTAACACTAGGAAACTTGGAAATTCTTCTTGTATTTCCTGGAGAGCCTGTTTTTACATTTTTCTTCATATTCACTTCAGGGTTATAACTTTTCAAAATTTCACTTGTACTTAAATTCCTTCCTACTCCACTTCCAAATCCCATCTTGCTGTTGGTTACTTTTGTTTTCTTCGAAGTTTTCACATGAAAGTCATTTTGTGCAAATACACTCTCTCCACACTGTACAGAAACATGAGAGTACTTTGAGAAACTTGGAGATTTTTCACGACTGAAATCATTCTCAATCGACCCTACTTTGATCTGACACCCCAGCTTTAATTTCACGTATGTGTGATCGGAAAGTAGACCCTCCTCCCTCGGACGGCGCCTTTTCCTAATGCGCTGTTTCTTTGGTGAGCACTGAACTGCAGGCTGTTTATTTGCAACAGTTTTAGTTACTTTGTGTAAAACTGGATCCAACCTCTGCACCTCTTGGGTAGTTTTATTTATTTTGTTGTGTTGATATGGATTCAACCTGCGTGCCTTAGCAGCAGATGTGGAAGACAGTCTTGCAAAATTGCTGGGTGGCAAACTGTAAGTGTTGTCTTCTGGTTCTTCCTAGAAATAAAACATCTGCATTAACATCAAAAAATAATTAATTAAAGTTTATCTACTACCATACTGTGACTAAATTTTAAACATGCGTGTTTTTTTATATATTTTCCCTTTTCTACCAAAAGAAACATCAATTCCACATGAGCAGAGCAGTACTTATTACAGTAATTAAAGAGAATATCTGAAGGGCAAATTTAATGACATGTGACATGACTGTGACTGATCTCAGACAATGTGTTAAGCCTTTAATGATAAAGTTAATGATGCTAATAATGATGATGATAACTATAATGATGGATGATGATGATAATAATAAACAATAACAATTATAATAAAGCACTTGCAGCGGCACCTCTATCGCAAAGGATCTGCAAGATTTTTCCCCCACTTACATCAGGAAATATTTTTCCTTAAGATGGTTAGCCAGCCCAGGTCATGGAGGGCATGTCTGTACAGGCATACTCTAGTTTTATGTAGTTTTATGTGTACGTTTTACTTAGTTCTCTATGCTAAATGTGCCTTTCTTGACTGGTTTGCATTGCCTCACACCTTTGTCCAGAGGAATGAAAATTTCTAGCTTTGCTCTAAACGCTTTTTTTCAGCTAGCTTGCATGTGCTCTTGAAGAAAATAAAAATGTGTAAGTTGTCATTGTTCACACTGTACANACTTGCAGCGGCACCTCTATCGCAAAGGATCTGCAAGATTTTTCCCCCACTTACATCAGGAAATATTTTTCCTTAATATGGTTAGCCAGCCCAGGTCATGGAGGGCATGTCTGTACAGGCATACTCTAGTTTTATGTGTACGTTTTACTTAGTTCTCTATGCTAAATGTGCCTTTCTTGACTGGTTTGCATTGCCTCACACCTTTGTCCAGAGGAATGAAAATTTCTAGCTTTGCTCTAAATGCTTTTTTTCAGCTAGCTTGCATGTGCTCTTGAAGAAAATAAAAATGTGTAAGTTGTCATTGTTCACACTGTACATGACAATACTGTATTAGCTGTATTGGTTCAAATATAAGCCCATATTTTTGTCAGTTTCAACAACCTTGAAATCTAATAACTACCTATAATAAGACACTTAGATGAGAATACATGTGAAATATGATATACACATGCTTCATGAGCTTATAAATTGAATAGCCTAATTCCTCAACTGATTGAAAATTATTCCTTACTTATACAAGATTTATTATTGTAATAGGCATGTAATTGCAACTCACTTGGCAATCTACGGTTTTTGCCCTTCAGGGGCATACCAGGGTACAGGCTGGGCATATGCTCAAATTGACCTAAACAGACACATCTGGGGCCACTGAGAGTTATCTCTCCGACTGATATACAGTTGAGTCATACGATCAGCGAAGAGGACCATTAGAATCATTTAATCTGTGCGACTTGCATAAAAAATAGGACATGTTCTATCTCCTAATCTTGTATATCTGTCTTGCATGAAAAATATTACACGTGACGGTCTAGGGAATGGGACGTCACGTCGAAGTAAAGTGCTTTTGTTTCTGAGCAAGTCAGTTGCGCAGGTAGGGGGCGGACTCTACTGTGGAGGCGTCTGGATGATGACTGGGCAGCCTCGAACAGATCTATTATAGAAGGTCGAGCCTTTGGATGCCCACTGGGCACAAGTCTGTGAGGACGAGGTGATACCACTGGGCATTGGGCACACGTGATTGGGCTGGCTTACCACTGGCATAGTTTTTCCTCGGCAATCGCTAGCTCTGCCCTGCTATCTTCGACTCCAGCTGGAATGGGAAGCTGGGAAGGCTGGCTCGGGTGTCACCTGTTGGTGGTTGAGGCGCCGGCTGGCCGGAACATGGTTGGCTGGTGCTGGGGTCCCTCTGGTGACCTGCTGATCGAAGGGAACCACTCCCAGGGTTATAGTGTACCCCTGGCGGAGTAATTAGATGGCGGGATGGGCAGTTCTGAGAACTCTAATTGGGAGGCCAAAGAGATTGGCGGGGAGCGTAGTGGATGAGGATCCACTAGATGTTAGGCGGCTTGTGCTATACAGCTGAGGACTGGTATACGTTGATTACTTAGGGGGTGGTGAGATGCAAGAAAGAATAGCAGCTGTCCTTCATGTGTTCCTCCTGCTCCCTCGTCAGTGGGTGAATGCCATGGGCAGGAAAGGTGCTATGGTTTACCCTGTAGAGTGCAGCAGGCAACAAACCCCTAGCTAGAGTGTACTACAGAAGTTCCTGGGTCAAGCCTCATCAGGCCTGGCACCCCCTCCGGCGAGTATATACGCTCTGGAGGGAATGGGTTAGGGGCTGCGCGCAGTTCTGCTCTATGTTGCAAACTGTTGCCAATTCACGGTCCCCTGTCGCTCCCTTCTAGAGTGACGTCTACTAGGTTGGGGAAAAGACACACATTCACTTCAGAGCAAGAAAGACAGAAGTTAGCTAGAATAAGTGTTTTATTCTTTCGAGAATGGAACATGGTGACCCTTACTACCTCCTACCATTAATTTATTTCAGAAAAATGAGTCCTTTCATAAGCATGACACTAGAATAATAAAACACAAATGGCTTCAGTTAACTTAAAACTAGTCCAGAAAGGGCCGTCCTACCTTGGTTGCCAACTTTTCAATAAATTACCACAACACCTTCAAGAAATTTGCTTCTCTAACCAAAAAACTAACAAACAGCTGAAAGAATTTTTAAATTGAATGTGCATTTTATAGCGTAGACAAATATCTAAACTACAAAAATTAATAAATTACTGTATAACATTTTATTGTACACATTTCTTGTTCCAGTTTTTCTCATACCCTTTTTCTTCTGTTTCAGTAAAACGATGATGCCCTACAGCATGTTGAAAGAAGATTAGTCACATTATAAAGAAAAAGGGGAAGGTGTGTGTGTGGGTGTGCACGCGGGTGTGTGTGTGTGTGCGCGCAGGCGTGCGTATGTCCGTCCAGTGTATAAACTTTGTATACTGTGATTTGACTTATTTGACTTGTCCAATATCTTTGTACAGTTATGTATGGAAAAAAGATCTTACGGACGCAATAAAACAAACAAACAAACACCGCGCCTGGCTAACCCAATGTGCCACTACGTATTCTCACATCCCACTTTCCACCCTTCCTGGCAAAACAATGATTGTTTATATTCTCGCAGCTTTTACGCTTAGTCAACACGAAATTTAAAAAACACTGATAAAAATACGCAATTAAAAAACTGGAATAGAATAGAATGAAAATGGAAAAGAAAGCAAGAATTAAAAACAGAAACATAGAATAAATCATTCTGAAATAACATCCATACATATTATAAAACTCTAACGTCTCTATGTCTGTCTGTTAGTGCGCTTATCACTCAAGAAACACGTATCCGATTTAAGTGTTTATTTTTTTTTATTCATAGTTATGTTCTCTGGTTAGGTTTTAGTATATATTTTGTTACGTGAAGTAACATAAGGAATAAGCAGCGACGACAATAGTGAATCAAGTCGGAAAAACTCTATGTAGATTATATCTATCTTTAATAGAGAAATACTAATAAGCGTTTTTACCATTTAATTCACAAGCAACATTCAATGACGAAGTTTTTCACTTTGCACTCATTGAAATTGAAAAGCAAATGCAAACTGTCAGGAAAAAGTATAAAAAGCATGGGCCTACCAATACCAGATAACAAAGATTCAACCGTTAACAATGACTACATCAGGGAAACTTCATATAATAGATTAGAATTACACACCACCGCAACACTTNAGATTCAACCGTTAACAATGACTACATCAGGGAAACTTCATATAATAGATTAGAATTACACACCACCGCAACACTTATTAGTATTTCTCTGTTATAGATAGCTATATGCTACCGCTGAGTTTTTTTAAGGTCTTTTTATTCTACATGATATTGTTGCATCTGTAACAATTTAGACAGCGTATTGCAAGAAAAAACCTAAACAATAATTCTGTTGTCCAGACAAGCGGAGCTGCGGGCACAGCTAGTGAAAAATAAATCATTATTGGTGTTTTAGAAGAATTAAAAGCTGNGGGGGGGGGGGGAGACGTGGCTGACCATCTAGATTATTGAAGTGATAGTCGGAGGGGAGGGTGGTTCTACCTTTCTCCCTCGAGGCATGTCTAAAAATAGCTTGTTTACACGCCTCCAGCATGGGGTTGCTGCCTGCTGGCCGGCCATGCTCTGTGCCCCCAGCTGGCATTCCAATTATTCTGAAAATCAAATTTTATTTGAATAGTCTTGTCTGAAATTGAATCAATCATTTGAATTCTGAACATTCTGTTTTCTTCTCCAATTTTGTTCTAATCAAAAGGAATGAATATTAATGCTGCCGCAAGTTAACAGTTTAAAAGTACTTTTTTGAAGCGAGTAAATTAATGACGTATTTGGCTGAAATAAGATACTGTATTTACTTGTATAAACGCCCCACCCGTATAAATGCCCCAACTGTGTAAATGCCCAAACCTATTTTTGAAAGATTCTGAGTGGAAAAAGGTAAGATATTATCAGTAATGATTATATTGTGTGCAATACACACAGTATGGTAAATATCAAACAGCCGTGCCGAGTCAGCATGAGTCTGGCTGGCTGGAGAAAAAATGTTTTTTGTGCCTTGCTGTACGTGTGGTATCGATCAATATATTTCTTTCACATGGAGAGGGGTTGGTGTGGCGAGAAAGACTGACAGGGAGGGCAGGATGGATGTAAGTGAGAGGAGAAGTGGGCGGGATGGATGTAAACGAGAGGAGGGGAAGTGGGCATGACTAGGTAGCGAAAGTTTTGGGTGTCTGTGTCTACCTGCATCTTGTGTCTCAAACTCACAAAATAAAAGAACTACGTCATTGACCTTCTCTACAGCGTTGCCACATTGCTAGTCCTCAGCCTCCCGCCATTCATTATGTGCATACAGTAGGGTCAACGTTAAATAAAACTGGCAGTGCGTCAAGCTGGGTGTTATATTTCCAAGTGAATTTACGATGTTGGGAGATTCACCATTACTTGTTTATGCTAAAGAAAACACTGCATTTGGCTTTGTGTGTGTATATATATCCGTGTATACTATGTTAACGCCCCACCTATATTTTTAACAAAATTTATTAAAAATGTGGGACATTTACACGAGTAAATTCGGCAACCAGGTTCCATGGAAAAAAAAATTAGGCAACTGCTAAATACAAAATTTATCTTGTAATTGTACACAAAATAGTTTGAAACAAAGTGTTTTAAACACGAACAAATATTATTTGCATTAAATCACTGTTCAACCTTTTTGTAACAAGACAAGCTTGACACACTTTGGATACTTCCTAACTATTTGTAAATGACTAAAGAATATTTATCACATAGGTGTGAAAGTATTGTCCCTAACACAAATAAACCTATGTATTTTAAACACAAATAAACCAATGTATTTTAATCTCAAAAGCATTCAGTTGGCAGACTATTCTGAACTGTAGAAATCTGGCGTTCCTAAACCAGTGGTGCCGAACCTATGGTCTGCCATTTCAGGTCATGTGGCCCACAGGCTTATTTGTGAAATATAAATACATCCATGTAACAAAAGTAACATTAATTCCTTTCGATACTATGGAATTTNAATTCCTTTTGATACTATAGAATTTTCTGTAATTTATATATTTAGTGGGATGAAATATTGCTTTGTATTAATAAAAGAAACTCGGTATCATGTATTATTACTGCATCTTCACATTTGAGGTTAATGTGATTTATGCTTTAAGCCCTTTGCAAATAAAAACACAGCTGTACATAAATGTTCTACACTGTCCACGGTAAGTTAGAATATTCTTGTAANAAGCCCTTTGCAAATAAAAACACAGCTGTACATAAATGTTCTACACTGTCCACGGTAAGTTAGAATATTCTTGTAACAGTTACAAAATTTGTTCAGTACCTTAATTTCTTCCTTCACGACTGGAAATACAATAGGCAATGGTTCCTGTTCACTACTTCCCCAGCTGTCTTCAATCTTGATTTGACCCACATCATAATTGATTTCAGTTTCTGGTTCAGACTGCAAAATGTTAAAAGCAAATACAATCTTATTTGTGTTGCATAAAGTAATAAAATAAAAAACCAGAATTTATGAAGCAACACAAAGAAATAATTGCACAATAATCAAGAATCTGCGAACAGGTATACATGACATTCAATAACATTTTAATGCATTTAATTTATAAAATCAGCTCACATCAGCGCACACGCATGCACATTCCTGAATGAGTAAAAATAATTAAACTCTAAAATAACACTGTTCCCAGTTGCATGGGAAAAGATAATGTTAACAATAAGTTTTTGTACCTCCTTTCAGACAAAATTACCAAACAACTGTAACAGCCTGTACCAATGAAAACATAAGTGAAAAGAATTTCACAGTATCATTAGGCTTACTGCCTGACAGGTAGGCTGAGAAACCACTAATTCAAACAGTAGGAATCAAACCAATTTTGTTTTGTAACATCAATGATAAAAAATTATTTTCCTACACTTATTATTAGCTGGCATACATTTGTCAAAATAGACATATTTACTTTCTCCTTAGTTAATTAGCTATAACTAAAACAATTTAATACTAAGTTGTAGTTTACAAATCAGGACACAAGATCAATTTGCATACATATATCAATTAACAAGAAACACACAATGTATTCAATTATTTTTGGTACCATAATACCGCACAATTTTAAACACNACATATATCAATTAACAAGAAACACACAATGTATTCAATTATTTTTGGTACCATAATACCGCACAATTTTAAACACTAAGTAAACCACATGCTTTAGCAGTCAAGATGGCAGACACTCAAATAGCTACTTCAAACATTTCATATACACAGTCGAATCACATTATTATGACCACCTGCTACAAGTGCCATCTGCAGTGCATAGCCCATGATGTATGGCCCGTGACGTGGGCTGGTGAAGCAGGTATATAANCTGCTACAAGTGCCATCTGCAGTGCATAGCCCATGATGTATGGCCCGTGACGTGGGCTGGTGAAGCAGGTATATAATGCAACTGACAGGCTTGCTATACACATTGCGCTTCCTGCTATCATGGGTAAGGGAAGCGATTTAACAGAGTTACAAAAAGAGATCATCATCTACCTTCGGGCCAAGGGGGCAGCATTTCGGAAACAGCGAGTTTGTTAACTGTTCATGTGCCTCTGTGGTAAAGGTGTATCGTGAGTGGACGAATGGCACCATTGGGAATAACCTTCGTGGAAACTGAGGAGCTCCAAGCGCCATTGATGTTCAAGGTGAACATCGATGATGACAGTGCATGAAGGCCAACCGACAGGCTACAGTAGAACAACTCACTGTCCAAATAAACCAGTGAGCATCTAGATATATGTCTACCGCAACAGTTCAGCAAACCCTTCTGCGAATGGGGCTTTGGCGTAGACGGAGGGTGACTGCACCCATGCTAACACGGATGCATTGACGAAAACGACTAGAATTTTCTCGACAGTATGATGACTGGACAGCTGCTGATTGGCGTCGGGTAACCTTCTCTGACGAGTCACGTATTCTGCTGCATAGAATGGATGGATGTCAGCGTGTTCGGCAAGAAATGTTAAAGAACCGACACCCTGCATCCATCGTTTGACGAACACAAGGCGGTGGGGGCATTGTTATGGTCTGGGGAATGTTCTCGTGGTATTCTCTAGGTCCCATCATCTGTGTGGAAGGCACTATTAATCGATTTGGTTATGAATCCATCCTCAGTGATTGCGTCCACCCGTACATGATGATTGTCTTTCCTCGGGAGGATGGGATCTTCCAGCATGATAATGTGCCTTGCCACACAGCTAGAAGTGTCTGCACGTAATTGGAAGAGCACGATAAAAACTTCAAAGTTCTTCCCTGGCCCCCAAACAGCCCAAATCTCAATCCAATTGAACATCTGTGGGACCACCTCGATCGTTGTGTTCGCCGTCTGTCTCCTCCGCCACACACCCTTCAACAGCTCATCTAGCTGCTGTTCGTGCTGTGAAGGGCGGTTACTCTGGATAGTAGCAGTTGGTCATAATAATGTGATTTGACTGTGTATGTTCTTTTATGCGAAAAACTTCTTTTTCTTCTGAACTAAACTTAATATTGAAAATGACTCCAAGGAAGAACTTAATAGCTTAAATTAAATATAATAACCCAAAATTTTAATTTAAAAATTTTATTTAAATTTATTTTAAATATTATTATATTTATCATTTCCCTTAAGTGGTAGGGTACTCTACAGTAAAGTAGTAGCTCTGTATTGGTTCCCCTGGGACCCAATTTGTAATTGACACCTACAGTTGAACATTGGATGCCTTAGTCTATTCTTTTTTTCCCAAGCTAGCTTCCATAGAGTGGTAGTATGTGTGTTGATTTATTATGGAAGAGGTTTTGAGCTCGAGTCCCGTGTAAGACAAGTCCATATCTCATTTTGCTAATGTCTGCACAAACCTGCGCTAATCAGTATAAAGATTATAACTACAAAATATTTTTTTATGTGTCTGGCGCTTGACCTTGAATGTGCTTGATTGTACGGCATCAAATATAAGCCAAAACGATTTAAAAGTTCTTATTTATAAATTAAAACATTAAAACATGCATGTTCGCGTGCATGCGCACAAGTATGTGTGTGTGTGTGTGTGTGTGTGTGTGTGTGTGTGGTGTGTGTAACGATCCTCTCATAGCTTACCCACAAAATATNTGTGTGTGTGTGTGTGTGTGTGTGTGTGTGTGTGTGGTGTGTGTAACGATCCTCTCATAGCTTACCCACAAAATATTCTCACCACATGCCAATGCTTCAGACAAACGTAATGGATGCCCCTGACATACACATGCCAAGCTCGGTGCCGTATAGTGATGTATATATTGCAGAAAATTACCCCCCAGTACTCACTCTTCCTTTCCATGCTTGTACATCCCTCCTCCCCCCACTTTTTTCATGCTGACAGATATAAGCAAATGTTTTCTTTTACACAACAAACACCAAAACAACCTTTTACGGAAGGGGAAAAAAAGTCCCACACCCACNTAAGCAAATGTTTTCTTTTACACAACAAACACCAAAACAACCTTTTACGGAAGGGGAAAAAAAGTCCCACACCCACCTACAGATTCCAGTTGCTCGAAACAGAGCAGTGACAAGCTTTGCTTTTCTCCAGCTCTTCCTGGAGTCGTGTCCACCCCATCTACTTACCCTTCTTTCTCAACCCTCCTCTCCCATGNCGCTTTTCTCCAGCTCTTCCTGGAGTCGTGTCCACCCCATCTACTTACCCTTCTTTCTCAACCCTCCTCTCCCATGACTTAATGCTCTGGATGAAAACTACTTATTTATGTCTATCTCAAATTTTACATTCTTTGATAATTGTTATTGAGACTGTCAAATGTTCACCACTTTTCATGGAAGATTTTGCTTGTGAGAATGCTAAAGTGATTACTGTTATTACATGTGACGATTAAGGACGTTTATAAATACTATGATAAAACCATTCATTATAACTGGTTTCGGCTAAAGCTTCTTAATCAAGAACGGTTGTCCCTTTACTATGGTATAAACGCAATTTCCTAATTTGTATTACTATATTGCTAGAAGCTTAACAAAATTATCCTTGAATAGAATGGAGTTATTGCAGGTTACATAGTGCCCCTAAAATGCTGGAATGACCTCTTGACAAAGAGGCAGAAAAAATAATACCAGCCCCGCAATGACCAAACCATTTATCAATGAGATAAATTAAGCATTTGAAAGTCCCTAAAATAATTTTTAAGTATTTTTGCAACATATACAAACACAACAAAATGCTAGCAATTCATTCTAATTTCCATCTTAAACTAAAACTTTACATTAAACATAATTATTCAACACTATGTCATAAAAGTAAAAACATAATAGCAATATTTATAAAAAANTAAAACTTTACATTAAACATAATTATTCAACACTATGTCATAAAAGTAAAAACATAATAGCAATATTTATAAAAAATCCAAGCTGAAGCTAGAAGCATTTCCAATGGCATGCAATACTAATGATTTTCACCACAGTAAAATTTATNAAAAAAATCCAAGCTGAAGCTAGAAGCATTTCCAATGGCATGCAATACTAATGATTTTCACCACAGTAAAATTTATTCTTCACAAATTGATACGATTTCTGACAAACTGTCTCACCTGTGGCTCATCTTTGATTGTGAAATTATCTTCAGATAGATATAAGTCTGGCTCAGTCTTGATGTACACAAAATCCTGGGTAACGTTTGCTGTTTCCGTTTCTTCCTGTAAGAGAATAAAAGAAAAACTTTAACTCTTTAATTTTTTNAATCCTGGGTAACGTTTGCTGTTTCCGTTTCTTCCTGTAAGAGAATAAAAGAAAAACTTTAACTCTTTAATTTTTTCAACAATATACAATATATAACTGTAATTCCAGGATTTTCCACTTTAATGAGTGTTAAATGGTACAACATGTTCATATATCACATCAGAAAAATTATTTGATGTAAGAATTAAAGACAAGAAAAATGTTGTCTAATTTCATTAATGACTTTCAAATATTGAAAGTCCAATTGAAACAAACTGTCATGGTATGTGGCAACCAAACAGAAAACTATCCTTCAGTGATAATAGGTAAATATCACTTGAGCAATGAGTTCTATCAAATTATTTTAAGTTAAAACAAATATTCTTGGCAAAGTATAGATTTTACACTAACTATTAATGCAAAAAGATGTGTCATACCTCAAAATGAAACTTAAACCTGGTATAAAACCATTCAAAGGGAAAATAATTATACATTTTTTCACTTCACAGTGCACAACTACCGTAGTTCTTTAGTTTCTTACATATTGACATTTCAGCACAAGTATGAAGGGTTCAACTTAAGAGACGGCCACAGTGCAAGCAAGAGCAAGTGTTTTGTGACGAGCCACAGTTTGTGTTGTAGAGCGCATGCACACACATATCACACCCTCCCCCCTCTTTCCCCCCATTATTCGCCATCACACAAAAATTTTTTTATGATGTAACTAATAGTAATCAATATGTTCGGGAAGTATACATTTTTTTCTACATTTTTGGGGATTAATATAATTTATTCAGTGATTGAAAATTGGTGGTAATAGCAACTTGCATTTATTTCATATATTTTCGATTTTCAAAATTTATAATTTTATTTTCAAGATGTTTGAAAGTAGCAATGATTATTACAAGATGAGGAAGCACATTTTTTTTTACTAGTAAGTTAAGGACACGTAGTTGGCTATTGTAAAATTGAGCAACATAGGTAGGATGACTAGGATTGCGCTGTGTGAAACAGACAAGGTACAGACCCGAGTTGTAGGGATTCCTGTGTCACAGCAGTGCTTGCTTGTGCTATTTTGAAATATGAAAGCACCACATAATACCCCGATTGGGCAGTTTTTGGTGGTACCATAAAGTTTTCAGAAGATACTTATGATACGTGCTAACTTCATCATGGAAACAATGATGATCACTGAAAATAAAACAGTATGACTGCGGAAAATTAAAAATGCTACACCATGGAAATAAATTCCTTTCTTGACAAAGCATTTATTCGTATTGCAAATAACTTTGAGATATTTTCTGACAACCAAAATGTATATATTCTTCTCTACGGTGAAAATGCATGCAAATTATAGTAGTTTTGTCACAATGTATGTATAATCTTCACACAAAAATTATTTTATATGTATATAGTGTATTATTATTTATTAATGGTTACATTTGCAGCTTACTTTTTAGCAGAATATAATCCTGTAAAAATGATATACTGCACTTTAATATACAAGTATTATTTGTGGGAAACGGTTTGTTTGGTGATCAGTGAACTTATATTTATTACTGTTATATATAACTCAAGTGAAATGTTTACTAGTAGCTATTCGACTTCGAAACTATTCACATGTTATTCAAAAATTTTACCATTTGATTCAAAAATATTTGAACACCAAAGTCCACTATTCGCACACCCCTAGACTTTTTATACATCTCGTGTAAAACAGTAGAACCTCTGTCAACCAAAGCAAAGGGGAATAGACCTATTTCGGATAAAAAAAAGTTTTTTTAATGAATAAATTAGGTTTTTTAGAATCATAGGTAGAAAACAACAAAGTACACAAACATTTCACATTATATATACACATACATACACACACATATATATATATATATATATATATATATATAGACACACAAAAAATTGTGGGTTTAATTATCAATGTCAATACAGTGTTTTACGAGAAATGAACATGAGCAGTAAAACTACATATACACAATGGCACAATGGAATCTTATGTTAAGAATGACTTCTTAGAGAAAAAATGGGAAATCTTTGTTTGTCATTTCCCCTTTCATCGTTTTCTGGCTGCAATATCCCCCAACCTATCAAAAATATGCTGCCAAAAATGAGTAACGTATAAATTTTTTAATCGTAAATATTTACTGTAAGGCAGTTTCGGTTAATCTGTATTCCGGTTAATAGAGATTCTACTGTACATTCAAGCCGTATTTGGCTGAAAGTTACAAATATTAGATACTCAAACAAAAATACTCAAATGCATTTACAAAAAAAAAAAAAGCCACTATGAGCTAGGTCAGTTCTAAGACTGCACTTGAAACCGATTAATGTAAAGACATTCTACAACATAGAAAAAACTAAACCTAAAAAACATAATGTTGATGCAGGCCGCTTAAGTAACGTAAGCTCACTGCACATAGAACAATTTTTCTTGTGAGATTGCATGCATGGTCTTGCTTGCTGCTGGATGTGCTTACCCACTTGAAGTACTGATGCTTATCTGCAGTGCTGTAGACTGGGCTGCTATTTTTCGCTAATTGAAATGGTGCTATTTTCCATGCAAATTTTGCTGCTGATTTCGGACCTCAGCCAATGAAAGCAAGTGATACTGTCATGTGATTACCTTCCAGACATTCATTCAAAGGACATTTAGTCAGTGTTGTCTAGAATTTTAAATGTATCAAAAATTTTAATGTTTATTGAACTGTTAAATGTGTACATGAAAAAAATGTAAAATACAAATTTTATCTTACAAAATAGTAGACGGACTACGTAAAATGTGAACACCAAACTGGTGTACTGTGGGTTCTCAGAAAATTTATAAAAAAATATAGGTGCATTGTGAGAAAACAGGACTGGCTATAATAAACAAGACAAAAGACAGTTTCTGTGAAAAAAGTTTACATTAAATACAATTTCATTAAATCTTTAATACGACAAACACATACACTTACAAAACAGAGCAGTCCACCAACCTTATATAAAAATGCCATTTTTAAATTACCATTTTCCTCTGTATTTGTGCCTGCAATAAAGTAGCTGTTCTCCAACTTTGTAGTTGTTATAATTTTAAGGAGCTATTTTTATTGCTCATAAATGATAAATTATTAAATAAGCCAAAAGGAATAAATTTATTTTTATAATATAGGCCTACTGTGTTAGTCCAAGAATATGTGTGGGGATTAGAAGCTGATCCTCTATACCTAACGCAGAACATTGGTATACATCATAATGACAATGTTCAAATATGAAGGCTGGCATTTCACCCAAATAGCTTTTTTTTTAAACATTGTTGATTGGATATTATCTAAAGTTTTATTAAGGAAAAGATAAAATTTCCTTAGCTCAGCTTAAAAATTTTCTTGCCTTTATTTGATTACATATTATGGGTATACTTGGTATTGTTAAATTACAGGAAGTTTAAATATCTATGAATGAATTTAAAAGTACATAATAAGGCATTTTAAAGAAAAATGTGCAAAAAATCTTCTTTACGATTGTTTGACTGTTTATATGCTGCCTCCGCAGTGTTTGTCTTTCAAATTCCCACCAATCCTGTTGGTTGCATGCCTTGTGATCACTGCTGGAACTAGTTTTACACTAGTCCTTTGTTTTGGCAGTAATAGTTTTTTCGTGTACCCTAGTATTATTTTCCAGATCCCAACAGCCATCTAGTGAATTTGTTTACTTTTACGAGCTCTCTTAAGTTTTGCAGCTAAACAATTGGTCTTCCAGACCAAACTTTTGTTATATTGGCATTTTAACACAGCATTTTGTGGCCGAGTTCTTTGTTGTGTAAAAGCACATGTGTACGTTATTGTTCATGCGGTGGTGTCGTGTNCCTAGTACGTTATTGTTCATGCGGTGGTGTCGTGTACATATAAAGTAAGTCGTGATGGATAAAATTACTACCTATCTGTTAGGGTTAGAGAGGGCTGAAAACCATCTGCAGCATGCATTTCAGCTACCATGGAAGCAGAGACGCATCCAGAGAAGGTTAGACACGGTTTGTGGCAAGNTTAGGGTTAGAGAGGGCTGAAAACCATCTGCAGCATGCATTTCAGCTACCATGGAAGCAGAGACGCATCCAGAGAAGGTTAGACACGGTTTGTGGCAAGGTGCAGAGATTTCTACAACGTGAAAACAGGCTACGATGAAGCCCATCTTCAGCTCAAGTTGCTGGCATTTGTGATGAAGACTTTGATGTTGATGCGCATAAGGAAAAGCTTAACAAGTTCGACTATGTGTATTTCTTGGTTGTGGTGAAAAGATAGGACTGCCAAGTCACCCCATAAACAAGTTGGCATATCAGTCAATAAAANTGTATTTCTTGGTTGTGGTGAAAAGATAGGACTGCCAAGTCACCCCATAAACAAGTTGGCATATCAGTCAATAAAAGTAATTTGAGCAGGGTAGTGCTACCACCAATAAATCTGCCAACTTTTTCCAGTAACATGCGCAAGTGTGTTCACAGTGTTAAGTAGTGGAAAAAAAGCAACTCCCGAGTGTTGAACACATGTCTTATCTAAGTCTGCACTTGAGGTTAAACCTGCACCGCTGATTCAGTCCATAACACTGACAGGGGTGAACTTCCANAATCCTGGGTAACGTTTGCTGTTTCCGTTTCTTCCTGTAAGAGAATAAAAGAAAAACTTTAACTCTTTAATTTTTTTAACAATATACAATATATAACTGTAATTCCAGGATTTTCCACTTTAATGAGTGTTAAATGGTACAACATGTTCATATATCACATCAGAAAAATTATTTGATGTAAGAATTAAAGACAAGAAAAATGTTGTCTAATTTCATTAATGACTTTCAAATATTGAAAGTCCAATTGAAACAAACTGTCATGGTATGTGGCAACCAAACAGAAAACTATCCTTCAGTGATAATAGGTAAATATCACTTGAGCAATGAGTTCTATCAAATTATTTTAAGTTAAAACAAATATTCTTGGCAAAGTATAGATTTTACACTAACTATTAATGCAAAAAGATGTGTCATACCTCAAAATGAAACTTAAACCTGGTATAAAACCATTCAAAGGGAAAATAATTATACATTTTTTCACTTCACAGTGCACAACTACCGTAGTTCTTTAGTTTCTTACATATTGACATTTCAGCACAAGTATGAAGGGTTCAACTTAAGAGACGGCCACAGTGCAAGCAAGAGCAAGTGTTTTGTGACGAGCCACAGTTTGTGTTGTAGAGCGCATGCACACACATATCACACCCTCCCCCCTCTTTCCCCCCATTATTCGCCATCACACAAAAATTTTTTTATGATGTAACTAATAGTAATCAATATGTTCGGGAAGTATACATTTTTTTCTACATTTTTGGGGATTAATATAATTTATTCAGTGATTGAAAATTGGTGGTAATAGCAACTTGCATTTATTTCATATATTTTCGATTTTCAAAATTTATAATTTTATTTTCAAGATGTTTGAAAGTAGCAATGATTATTACAAGATGAGGAAGCACATTTTTTTTTACTAGTAAGTTAAGGACACGTAGTTGGCTATTGTAAAATTGAGCAACATAGGTAGGATGACTAGGATTGCGCTGTGTGAAACAGACAAGGTACAGACCCGAGTTGTAGGGATTCCTGTGTCACAGCAGTGCTTGCTTGTGCTATTTGGAAATATGAAAGCACCACATAATACCCCGATTGGGCAGTTCTTGGTGGTACCATAAAGTTTTCAGAAGATACTTATGATACGTGCTAACTTCATCATGGAAACAATGATGATCACTGAAAATAAAACAGTATGAATGCGGAAAATTAAAAATGCTACACCATGGAAATAAATTCCTTTCTTGTCAAAGCATTTATTTGTATTGCAAAGAACTTTGAGATATTTTCTGACAACCAAAATGTATATATTCTTCTCTACGGTGAAAATGCATGCAAATTATAGTAGNGAACTTTGAGATATTTTCTGACAACCAAAATGTATATATTCTTCTCTACGGTGAAAATGCATGCAAATTATAGTAGTTTTGTCACAATGTATGTATAATCTTCACACAAAAATTATTTTATATGTATATAGTGTATTATTATTTATTAATGGTTACATTTGCAGCTTACTTTTTAGCAGAATATAATCCTGTAAAAATGATATACTGCACTTTAATATACAAGTATTATTTGTGGGAAACGGTTTGTTTGGTGATCAGTGAACTTATATTTATTACTGTTATATATAACTCAAGTGAAATGTTTACTAGTAGCTATTCGACTTCGAAACTATTCACATGTTATTCAAAAATTTTACCATTTGATTCAAAAATATTTGAACACCAAAGTCCACTATTCGCACACCCCTAGACTTTTTATACATCTCGTGTAAAACAGTAGAACCTCTGTCAACCAAAACAAAGGGGAATAGACCTATTTTGGATAAAAAAAAGTTTTTTTAATGAATAAATTAGGTTTTTTAGAATCATAGGTAGAAAACAACAAAGTACACAAACATTTCACATTATATATACACATACATACACACACATATATATATATATATATATATATATATATAGACACACAAAAAATTGTGGGTTTAATTATCAATGTCAATACAGTGTTTTACGAGAAATGAACATGAGCAGTAAAACTACATATACACAATGGCACAATGGAATCTTATGTTAAGAATGACTTCTTAGAGAAAAAATGGGAAATCTTTGTTTGTCATTTCCCCTTTCATCGTTTTCTGGCTGCAATATCCCCCAACCTATCAAAAATATGCTGCCAAAAATGAGTAACGTATAAATTTTTTAATCGTAAATATTTACTGTAAGGCAGTTTCGGTTAATCTGTATTCCGGTTAATAGAGATTCTACTGTACATTCAAGCCGTATTTGGCTGAAAGTTACAAATATTAGATACTCAAACAAAAATACTCAAATGCATTTACAAAAAAAAAAAAAGCCACTATGAGCTAGGTCAGTTCTAAGACTGCACTTGAAACCGATTAATGTAAAGACATTCTACAACATAGAAAAAACTAAACCTAAAAAACATAATGTTGATGCAGGCCGCTTAAGTAACATAAGCTCACTGCACATAGAACAATTTTTCTTGTGAGATTGCATGCATGGTCTTGCTTGCTGCTGGATGTGCTTACNGTAAGCTCACTGCACATAGAACAATTTTTCTTGTGAGATTGCATGCATGGTCTTGCTTGCTGCTGGATGTGCTTACCCACTTGAAGTACTGATGCTTATCTGCAGTGCTGTAGACTGGGCTGCTATTTTTCGCTAATTGAAATGGTGCTATTTTCCATGCAAATTTTGCTGCTGATTTCGGACCTCAGCCAATGAAAGCAAGTGATACTGTCATGTGATTACCTTCCAGACATTCATTCAAAGGACATTTAGTCAGTGTTGTCTAGAATTTTAAATGTATCAAAAATTTTAATGTTTATTGAACTGTTAAATGTGTACATAAAAAAAATGTAAAATACAAATTTTATCTTACAAAATAGTAGACGGACTACGTAAAATGTGAACACCAAACTGGTGTACTGTGGGTTCTCAGAAAATTTATAAAAAAATATAGGTGCATTGTGAGAAAACAGGACTGGCTATAATAAACAAGACAAAAGAAACAGTTTCTGTGAAAAAAGTTTACATTAAATACAATTTCATTAAATCTTTAATACGACAAACACATACACTTACAAAACAGAGCAGTCCACCAACCTTATATAAAAATGCCATTTTTAAATTACCATTTTCCTCTGTATTTGTGCCTGCAATANACAGAGCAGTCCACCAACCTTATATAAAAATGCCATTTTTAAATTACCATTTTCCTCTGTATTTGTGCCTGCAATAGTGTAATAAAGTAGCTGTTCTCCATGAAAGGACTAGGTTGTGAGTTCAATCCAACTTTGTAGTTGTTATAATTTTAAGGAGCTATTTTTATTGCTCATAAATTATAAATTGTTAAATAAGCCAAAAGGAATAAATTGATTTTTATAATATAGGCCTACTGTGTTAGTCCAAGAATATGTGTGGGGATTAGAAACTGATCCTCTATACCTAACACAGGACATTGGTTTACATCATGACAATGTTCAAATATGAAGGCTGGCATTTCACCCAAATAGCTTTTTTTTTAAACATTGTTGATTGGATATTATCTAAAGTTTTATTAAGGAAAAGATAAAATTTCCTTAGCTCAGCTTAAAAATTTTCTTGCCTTTATTTGATTACATATTATGGGTATACTTGGTATTGTTAAATTACAGGAAGTTTAAATATCTATGAATGAATTTAAAAGTACATAATAAGGCATTTTAAAGAAAATGTGCAAAAAATCTTCTTTACGATTGTTTGACTGTTTTAAGGCTGCCTCCGCAGTGTTTGTCTTTCAAATTCCCACCAATCCTGTTGGTTGCATGCCTTGTGATCACTGCTGGAACTAGTTTTACACTAGTCCTTTGTTTTGGCAGTAATAGTTTTTTCGTGTACCCTAGTATTATTTTCCAGATCCCAACAGCCATCTAGTGAATTTGTTTACTTTTACGAGCTCTCTTAAGTTTTGCAGCTAAACAATTGGTCTTCCAGACCAAACTTTTGTTATATTGGCATTTTAACACAGCATTTTGTGGCCGAGTTCTTTGTTGTGTAAAAGCACATGTGTACGTTATTGTTCATGCGGTGGTGTCGTGTACATATAAAGTAAGTCGTGATGGATAAAATTACTACCTATCTGTTAGGGTTAGAGAGGGCTGAAAACCATCTGCAGCATGCATTTCAGCTACCATGGAAGCAGAGACGCATCCAGAGAAGGTTAGACACGGTTTGTGGCAAGGTGCAGAGATTTCTACAACGTGAAAACAGGCTACGATGAAGCCCATCTTCAGCTCAAGTTGCTGGCATTTGTGATGAAGACTTTGATGTTGATGCGCATAAGGAAAAGCTTAACAAGTTCGACTATGTGTATTTCTTGGTTGTGGTGAAAAGATAGGACTGCCAAGTCACCCCATAAACAAGTTGGCATATCAGTCAATAAAATTAATTTGAGCAGGGTAGTGCTACCACCAATAAATCNGGGGGGGGGGGAATATGTTCGCGTGAAAGATAATTCAGAAATACAGTATGTTATTTTTGTATTCATATAATTCAGTTTTGTGAAAATATCTTGCCCTCATAGTTAAATTAATTGTTCTGTCTCTTATGGTTAACAAATACTAAATTCTGGGGCATGTGTTTTATTTATTATAAGCAATTACATAGTTTGTATGAAAAAGTAACACATACACAATATAAAATTAAGGAAATATTACTTTACCACATNATAAGCAATTACATAGTTTGTATGAAAAAGTAACACATACACAATATAAAATTAAGGAAATATTACTTTACCACATCGCATTGTTATTAATAGAGTTAACAGAATTAATTAATAAAACCCACAAATCAAAAGTTCTATTTTTATTTGGAGTAACCTATGGTTTTAATAACTGCTTGGCATCTGCTATTAATGGAGTTGACTAGTCCCTCACACCTTTCACGACTGAAGCTATACCATTCTTCAGTCACTAATATTTTTTAGCTCCTGTTCTGAAGAAATATTTTTGCTATGCACTTGAGTTGAGAGATTTGGGTGGTTCTTAGCAACAANTTTTTTAGCTCCTGTTCTGAAGAAATATTTTTGCTATGCACTTGAGTTGAGAGATTTGGGTGGTTCTTAGCAACAAGGTCTTGAGAGGTGAAATGAGGTGAGAATGGAGCAGCACCAGAATGCAAGGGTGGGGGAAATGGAGAACCCCCGAGAAAACCAGCTTATCAACAGCATCGTCCAGCACGATTCGCACTTGAGAAAATCCTAAGTAATTCGGACACGGATTGAGCCCAGTTCGCCTTGGTAGGAGACGAGAAGTCCAGATTTTCGCAAGTGGAAATCCTGCCAGACGATGCAGCTGGTCAGCAGATTTTCTCTGAGATCTCCTGTTTTCCCAGCGCTGCTCCATACTCACCTCACTTCATCGGCTCTCAGGACCTCGATGTTAAGAGCCGCCCAAATCTCTTCACTCACTCACAAAACCACCCACAACTTAAACTGTGGCAAATGCATACATATTGGTAACATCATCAGCTGTACACAATTTCTCCAGACCCTGTAGACACCATACAAGCCAAAAAGGTTTATTTAGTCTCTTCTGACCAAATTACATTGTTCCAAAACTCCTGGTTCATATTTAGGTGCCCTTTTAGCAAATAACCGTCTTTTAGCACGCATCTTCGTACTGATGTAGGGTCTTTTCCTTGCTACCCTACCATTATAACCATGCATAATACATACATAACACCCAGCGAACTGTCTCAGAAATCATATTATTATAGGTAGAAACTTCCAATTCAGTGCGTAGTAGGAGCACTTATATGGGGAGTGAAGTTTACTCACCGCAAAATTATTCGTTCTTCTTGAGAACTGAGACGTTTCTGTTTAGGCCGTCTTGGCATGTTCTTAACTGAGCCTTTATTTTTTTATTTATAAATAACATNGAACTGAGACGTTTCTGTTTAGGCCGTCTTGGCATGTTCTTAACTGAGCCTTTATTTTTTTATTTATAAATAACATACTGGAATGTTGCGTGACTCTAATTCACGATTTTATTTGTTTTATTTTTTCTAAATCTGAATTCTTTAAGCGCTAAATTTACAATTGTCTCTTTCAGCTTGGAAACAAAGCTCCTTACCATTACCCTTTTTCCTGAGACTACTGCATGTTGTATGCGGGACAGGAACAACGAACTATGCACACATAGCCTACGTCCCACAGCTGTTTAAGCTAGACTCGAAGCCATCAAACAACTAAATGTGAACTGCTCTATGAAAAGCAAAGTAGACTAACCTTCGTTTGGGGCTTCAAATAGTTCTTCTTTCTCTTCTCCGACACTGCATTTGAAAAGAAATGTTTTGTGCACTGAGTTTATACATTTTGCTCTTATCTGTAATATACAAAACTTTCATACAATAATTCCTATAACCGAATGGATAAATTGGCTATTTTATAATGGCTGAGGCTGTGTTATGAATAAAAATGTGACATACTTTATGATCCACTTCATATTCATGCTCACTTGAACACCATTCGGAACCTCAGGTATGTATATACAGACACAGAATTTAAATATGCGAAAAGGCTTTCCACAGGACTGAAATGTGTAAAGTGGTAGGTTAATTAAATTTCATGTCGGGTCTGAAATTAGACAATGATCACCAAATTTTGCAAATATAAAATTAATTTTCTGAGTGGTACGTAATATTTAATACAAGAACTAAAATGGAACTAATTTAATTGAAAATCCAGCTTTCCAGACTGTAATTCATAAGGTTGTTTTATTCCAGTTCANTGTAATTCATAAGGTTGTTTTGTTCGAGTCCGACCTGAAATTAGTCAAGGACTCCCAAATGTTCCAAACTGAAAATAAATTTTCTATGTGAAAATACATAATATGAAGACTAATTTATTAGTGTATATATTTAGCCGGTTCTAGCGCATGGCTGATGGCTGATGTGATCGGGTGTGTGCATGCCATCTTTGATAATGTCATGATGGCCATCTTGTGGTCTCATCTTGGACGTCCTAGACCTTGGGCTTGTCAGCTATCTTGTTTTCGGCCACATTCTTGTTTCTGGTTACCATTTTGTTTCCATCTATCACCTTGTTTTCTGTCACCTTTTTGTTTGATACTTCCAGTGGCTATTTTTGTTTCTGCTCAACTGTCATGAGTTTACATCAGTTGTTACTAATGGCACTGTATTCGTCTGATCAGCCATCATTGTGCACAGCAACTAGAGTGTGCTGATGTTGTCCATCTTTGTTTAGGACTGTCAGAGTGCGCCACTGGTGTCCGCCATCTTTGTTTCACTCATCTGTTAGGCATCATTGCTTCCTCGTTTGTCATACATAAGCTCGACATGTGATATATATTGTAGGATAGCTATATATCTCTGTGTGTGTCTCGGAAGGATGAAGCGCTGAATCACTGACCTCTGGGCAGCAGAGCAAATGTTCAGATGTTTCAGCTATCGGAACATGTGATGATAAGAGGGGTTTAAATTATGTTTATACGATCATATGATCAGTGAAACCAAGTCGGAGATGAAATAAATAAAAGTTATTATGAATTTAATATTTAATTTAACACATATTTATTTAACTTTCAAAAGTTATACATTAAGCAACATATGTGTGGACGCGTGTTTACAAGCCGAATTCAGATGGCTGACAATTTAGACTTCAAGGTCAAGGAGAACCAAGATAGCCACCACAATATGGTGGCCATGATGACATCCAAGTAGGCGTTTCACCACCAAAACTTTTACATTCCCATCTCCTGTTGTAACGTTGCACGCTACAGTTACAGCCGGTTTTAAGTTGCCACTGCTATAACTTTCCACTCGACTAGCCCAAGACGGAGTAACACGAGACTCTGTAAAATAGCAGCCAATTAATTATGAAATAAAGTCAAGTTCCGGTGTATTTGTTCTATACTTTTATTTAACAGTTAAGTGACACATTTCACATCCGAAGTTCAAGAGTATGCAGAGTATGAACCGTTCACAGATAAATAGACACGTACTGAATAGAGCCACAGTCGTTTACTAATTATTTCAGATCTTAAAACTTGCCCGAAGAAATAACAAATGCAGCGACCTCCCCCACAGGCGGAGAAATAATCTAGTAAGGTGGTTTAGTGTGCCGGTGTGGGGGTTAGCGTCAAGTCCGACGCGGCCAAGGCGAGCAAACAACTGCTTGGTATCAACTGAACTGCGTGGCGACTGACTTCCCACAGACTTGAAGGGCGACAGGCACACCTGCACTTGTGCTGCCTATCACCCCCCTCTCCTGAGATAAGGGCCTGGCCACGCACGCTCTTTATACGTTATCGAAACTGCGTTGTTCAAAATTAAAACTGTCAACGCAGTCTGAAAGTTTCTAAATGATGCTGACGCTTACTGAAAACTGAAAACTACGACGTTCGAAACGACATCCGGACGCCTGATAAACATAAAACGGCAAACGTATGCCCGATAAACAAACTATCACCGTAAAACGAACCACCACGGCTTTTAATTTCAAACCCGATAAAAATATTATGAAACTTACCAAACAAAAGAAAATGAAACACGTGTCCCGAAAATTAACAATACTGCATCATTACTCCACTTTTTTTTTTACTGTAATTAACAAGGTGGTTTCATTTCAGTGCAATTCTGAACTGAAATCGGGTAGTGGTGGCCACACTTTCAAACTAAAAATGAACCTTTCATTAGTAAATAATTAATAAATGAACAGTAATCAAACTGATATAATTGAGAATTCTTGAAAAAAATCATAAGGTTGATTGTATTAGTTTGAGTGAAGTCTGAAAATTTGTTCGTAAATATTAACTGTTTTTGGGTTAAATAATGTTTGTGGAATAACCTTGCCATTGTTATTGTGCATGTTTTTGTTGGTGGCCATCACTACTGCACATGCGCATTTTCATCAAGCATCCCAATCTAAAAGGACCACTAAATCAACCTAGGATAGTAGATGAACAATGTGACAGTTTAAAAATGCACACATGTAGTACCCATGGATATGTCCGTCCACAGGCGCTTAAGTTAAATACTACTTTTTTATAGAATAAAAGTGATGATGATGAAATCAATTTAAAAAATAGCATAAAATATTACTTTGCTATGCCATGAAATGCACATGATGTAGGTAAATGCACACTAAAATTTAGATGGTGAAACAAAAGTATTTTGAAATGAGATGACATTACACATAAATGCTGGGACATTTGCACGAAAATGACTGCTAGCTTTCCCAATTCCCTATATGATGGTTTGACCCAGTATCGTAGCAGACATGCGTATGCCCTCTACACCAGCTCCCGACCAGCGTTCAAGAAGTTAACTAGTGAGAGCTGCCAAGTAGTGGCAAGCTCACACAGCCAGACTGATTACATGGCGGTTGAATGGGGGAAATCACCTGAATGTGTGTTTGATTGTCTCGGCACAAGACGCACCTTGTTCAAAATACACGTCTACTTGGCTTATTCGCTTAGGCAACTCCCACGTTGTTGGGCAAAATATCTTTGGAATTCACAGTGAAGCACAGGTGGGAACATGCTGAGACAGTTCAAAATAGTTTGGTATGCAATCAGAAAAAAATTTGCAGATACAGGAATATTAATTGTTTAACAAAATAATAGTCTGACTAAATGCAATATATTGCAGTTACATGACATTTTTAATGTACATACGTATGCATGTATATACTGTACATTTGCACACACTACATTTTCTCCTTTGCATTAATTTTATCATTATTTCACCAAATGTTTAATATTGGGGTTTAGATTATTAGCACTAAACAAAGAAACTGCTCTATCTTGCAGATGGTAAGATTTACTCTAAGCTGAGGATGCTGATGCTCACAAGGTTTTTGGTTCCGAATATAATCATAATTCAAACAGAAAGTTTAAACATTATTGGGAATCTTTCGATACGTATCACAGACAGGTATTTGTCCTAAAAAGCTGGCCAAAAGTATTTAAGTGTGTTTAAGTTATTGTTTAGAGTTAATATGTAGTTTAAACATGTATTGATATGATTTATATGCAATTTACGTTGGTACTATACAGTATCATAGTAACTAGATGAAAGGCATTGATGAAATAAAACAAACAAAATAGTTAAATTGGCAAAAAAAATATATAATTTGTATAATCAAATAACATCATTCAGAGTCACAATTCTCATTATCTTCACCATCATCACCATCATCAACATTGTTTTCACCACTAATATCAAGGGAATCATTAAAAAAACTGGTATCCACTAGTAAGAATTGCAATGCCTCTTTTGAAAACGCCTTCCTTTTTTTGGCACTTTTATCTCTGTTGGAACTTATGTACGGATCGGAGCTCAAGAGCAACCGTTTGAATATATCCTCATTGCACTCCTTTCTGGAGAATTTTCTGGAGAAATTTTGTCTATACAACCAAAAATGTTTATTTCGTGCCTCAGCCGCTTCTTTGGATAGTTGACCAATCGAGAGTAGCGCATGCTCAATCACTGTTGCTCCGTGTGACAATATTTTGTGTAATGTGGGAGACACTGGGTGCCACTTATATAAAGTCACATATAATTTTGCGGTCTCCTCCAAAAAATCAGAAAATTTCCTTAAGTCTATCTTATAGCCACTTGACAGGACTTCCAAAATAACTCCTAATTTTTTTTATGAAGTTTAAGTCAATCTCTATCATTTGGGCCGATGTTTCCGGATCCTTAGGATAACACTTGATTTTTTCTTTTTGTAAAAGTGAATAACATGGGTATATACTTTTACTTGCAGCTCTAATAGTATTGTACTGCTTAGAAGTGAGGTCAGCATCCACGAATACAGCTAAAGCTTTCGTTGCTGAAAGCTTTGTATTTTGATAAAGAAGCATCTTTAATAATTTTAGACAAATCCCGCCCCACTATGTTTTGTTTATGGTAAACACCAGCCTGTTATAGTACTATGAATCTACGTCCTACAGTTATTGTGCCTATCAGTTGCATGTGACGAAAAGATTTTTTTTTTTGTTGTAAAACGTAATTTGTTTTTACTGTGCTATTCTTGGAAACCTTTTAATAATTTAATGCGTTTGTGAACATTTATCATGGCAAGTGAGGTTTGGAATTATTTTAGAATAAACTGCATGGCCAAAAGTTTTGCAGTATGCAACATATGTTCTAAAAAATTTCCCGAGGTAGTAAGAGTCGTACTACAAGCAACCTGTGAAAACATCTCAAGTCGCAGCATTCTGCCTATCTGGTGAAAAAACGAAAAATTGATGTGAAACCAAAAGAAGATGGCCCTTCAACATCTGGACTTTCATCTTTGAATATAAATTTAAATACTGCAACTTTGGTTTCATATCCTAAAGAGGACACATCATTCTCAAATCAAGGGACAGATTATGATGAAGATTTAAAAACTAAACCCATGTATGTGCATTCATCTCAACAAACTCTCACATCAATGTTTGAGAGACAAGCACTTTTTAAACACGGTAATCACAGTGCGAAGGACATAACTTTGCAAATTGGAAAAATGATTTGCTGGGATTTACAGCCTTTTTCCATTGTGGTGGAGAGAGGTTTCAGAGCTATAGTGAAACATTTACAGCCATAGTACACTATTCCATCAAGGAATTACTTTGCTACAAAAGTGATTCCAGAAATGTACAACGAAACGAAAGCCAAGGTGGAAAGTTTACTACAAGATGCAGACTATATAAGCTTCACAACTGATATGTGGACTTCATCATGTAATGATAACTACAGGAGTCTAACAGCTCCCTTTGCAGACAACATTTACTGTTTACATCACTTAGCTCTTGAGGTTGTACCCTTCCCAGAAATCAGTCATACCGCTGATAGCATATCAACCTTTATGACCACAGTTATTAGGGAATGGCACTTAAGTGACAAGGTCGTGGCTGTGTTAAGAAACAACCCAAGAAATTTGACTCTCAGTCTAGAAAAGACAGGTTTCTGCCATTTACCTTGTCTGGCCCATACAGTGCAGTTGTAGTTAAAGATGGCCTCCTCAATGCCAAACTTGTGACTAATCTTGTCGCAGTGTGCAGTTTCAAGCATTCATCACAAGCTTGCAAAGTTTTAAAGAAAGCCCAAACTTTAGTGGGATGTAAGGCCCATCGACTTGTACAAGACAAACCTACTTGATGGAATTCAACCCTGCACATGATAGACAGACTTATCGAGCAAAAGCAGGCAGTGGTACTTGCTTCGTCAGATCTAAAACTGTCAACCCAACTTTCTTCTTCACAGTGAAGCACATATCAGAAATTCTTAAATTATTCGATAAAGCTACATTCATTGTCAGCTCAAGTAATGTGTGCATTTCGGAAGTAATTCCGATAATAAACAGCATACTTCAACACTTGCAAGTGCCACCGCCAGCTGGTTTTGGCTTACAAGGCATGGTAAATGATTTACTAGCATCCTTAAAGATGCGTGGTGGGCAAGTGGAATAAATCTGGCTTTACACAGCTGCTACTCTGCTAGATCCCCGTTTTAAGGGCAAGGTTTTCTCAGACAGAAGTTTTCTAGATACTGCAAAGATTTCTCTGCAGCAAGAAGCAGAGAAAATAGTTTTTCAAAGCAATTGTGCGGAAGATGAGAAACAGGTATGCAAGTTAAAATAAATAAATGTATTAAAATTCATACTATTGTGGTTTATTAACATTATTATATGTAATTTTAATTTTCTGATTCCAGCCTGTAGAAACTGTGGAAAATGCAGCAGGGTCAGGTTCGCAATCCATGTGGAACCTGTATTCTGCCATTATGAAAAATAACTTCACAAGCTGCATGTGCTTCATCAGCAGTTGATGAAGTTGAAACATACCTACAGGAGCCTCTTGCACCTCCTGATACTGATGTTCTTAATTACTGGAAGAACAAACAAAACCTGCCTAGACTGAGAAGACTAGCAAGAGAACATTTTATAACACCTGCAGCAACTGTGTTTTCAGAAAGACTGTTTAGCACTGCTGGGCTTAGAATGGACAAAAAAAATAATAGTTTGGACCCAGAGAGAATGAAGATGCTAGTCTTTTTACAGAAAAATCTATGAGTTTCAAAGTTGATCTTAGTGTGATATGCATGTGTTAGTTTTGAACTTCGTTATTTAGTAAGATGTATGTTTTCAATGCCTGTTTATACTATCTCATATGCCTCTTGGAATTTTTGTGTTTTCAAATGAATATGCTCTCACTGTTCAAGTGTTATATTATTTATATTAGTAATACTCCTAATGTAGGCCTGGTTTAAATAATTAAATTTCACACCCTGCTATACGGTATTTAGTTCTGTAGAGCAATTGTATGTAACTAAAGGAATCGCGATTTTTGGAATCGAGAGTGGTATCGGCATCGAGATCGAGAGTGGTATCGGCATCGAGATCGAGAAAAAGTGGAATCGTTACATCACTAGTAATTTTATATATGATGGAAGGATAACAACTGGGCAAAGAAGTATCTCTTATGCAGGGCTTTCAAACATGCTCAACTAAATGTGAAGTGAAGCATTTAGAGGTTTGTAGCTATGCTATTTTCACTATATTTGAATTTAATTTGATATGAACAGAATAAATGTGGCATGTTTACAAGCTTTTCTTTTTCTCAGTTATCACTAGAGAATAAAAAATTAATTAAAAACAAAGGATGACCTATTCCTGACTTATATAATAATTAATCATCTTACATCAAGTAAACAGGAGAGAAATAAAAGAAAATTTAATTGTGACGATATGATAAGCACAAATGGCTGTGTGAAAGAGAGAAAAAAAGAGAGAAAAAAAGAGAGAAAAAAAGAGAGAAAAAAAGAGAGAAAAAAAGAGAGAAAAAAAGNGAGAGAGAGAGAGAGAGAGAGAGAGAGAGAGAGAGAGAGAGAGAGAGAGAGAGAGAGAGAGAGTTGAGAGATTTGAGCGGCTCTTAACAATGAGGTCTTGAGAGAAATGGCTGTCTGGATGTTAATCAAAAATTCTCTATTTAGTTTTCATGAAAAGTTGTAATGTTGCAGTATATAGTAATTGATATATTCTGGAAATATTTTTTTTTTCTCTATAATTATGTAAAGGACAGTAACTCATTCAGTATTTAGAATATCAGGGCAGTAATAATTAGTTTGTATTTTATATGTTTACGTTTTTCCAAATTTGTTATTATATTAAATCNAAGAGAGAGAAAGAGAGAGAGAAAGAGAGAGAAAGAGAGTTGAGAGATTTGAGAGATTTGAGCGGCTCTTAACAATGAGGTCTTGAGAGAAATGGCTGTCTGGATGTTAATCAAAAATGCTCCATTTCGTTTTCATGAAAAGTTGTAATGTTGCAGTATATAGTAATTGATATATTCTGGAAATATTTTTTTTTTCTATAATTATGTAAAGGACAGTAACTCATTCAGTATTAAGAATATCAGGGCAGTAATAATTAGTTTGTATTTTATATGTTTACGTTTTTCCAAATTTATTATTATATTAAATCAACAGTAGTAGCTGATGCCATAGAATGATATTGCACATTTTCATTGAGTTAGTAAGCTTGACACGCAGCCGTCATGTTGGGATACATGATGAAATAAGGAAAGTGCAGGTGGTCACATTTGGCTGATGTAACCCGCCACATGAGTATAGTATTATATTTCCAGAGCCATATCCACGTTTGTGAACTATTTTTAGACATTACAGCACAATGTGATACCACGATTGGACAGTCTTGAGATGAGGAAACTTTGATAGATATATAGAGCAGGTACGACACTTGCCGGATAACAGAAGTCCACAGAAGTAACAGAAGTCAAGAAGCACTCGCCTAGAGAGGAGCAGCGAGAGTGACCATCATAAATCACACCGGCAGCAACCGTGACGACAACCTTCTTTAATATTTCGAACATTTAAATACTACTAAATTTGTTCCCGCTGGTGTGAGGAGTCTTAAGGGTGCCGTGAGAGAAAGTAGTGATTCTCTCCCGTCTTCTTAGTTTAATTATCCTTGAAGTGAGAAGTTTTTAAAGTGAACATTAACAGACTGCGATTCTGTCTTTTTCTTGCTTTTACTGCCGCGAGAGATAAATATTTTTTGTATGCCGATATTGTAGAATAAATGGCAATAAATCTTCAGTCAACAGTTTACAGCTTCATTCTTTATTATGTTTTTCAATTCAGAGTATCTTGCTTTCAAACTGAGCTAGTTCAAACAAATATTTGTGAACAAAAATTTTTGACACAAAAATATTTTAATATGTGATTATTAAAAAAATATGGTGCAAAAGTAAAGCTGATTTATCCATACACGATCATTTTGAATAATCCTGTATACTGAAGAAATTAAGAAAAACTAGATTTATTTTCAATTTTGGTAATGAATCTAATTACTTAATGAAACTCTAAGCGAAATGGAAATTTGAAGTTCACTGAATATTCAGTGCTTGTCAAATGTTCGTTTAGGTGAATAACAATGAAAGATGTTGTTCTTTGTCCAATTGTCTATGTTTATAACTAAAATGTTACTGAAATAATTACTTGAAACTTACTTGAAATGTTGGCAAAATCTATTTTAAGTTCAAGAATTTTATTACAACATTTATTCTTCCTTATGCAATCCATTTATGTATAATTATTTACATGTACTTTAAGGAAATATTTGTGAGAATATAGTTATACTGTATGGCCTTTAATGACACTAGGCAAGTTTTATTTCACAATTTTAATGGAATTCAGTTAATTATGTGCAAGTATTTAGTTGATAATACATATAATGGCAAACTTCATGAAATTTTCCATCTCAAATATTTAGTATCACTATGCAGACCTACCTGTTCTGAAACCGACAAGCCGTGACTGGTTTATGATCCAAAAAAACTAACATTATTCCTGACCGGAAAACATTTTATTACTAGAGGTTTTCCATAACACACTTCCAGTAACATAAACTGTGTGTTAAACTAGGATTTACTGGATAATGTTTTATTGCATAGCAGATATTTGTGTATATTACACATGCTGCATCGAAGTTATACAACCACTTGGCACAAATGAAATAAGCATAGCNCAGCAGATATTTGTGTATATTACACATGCTGCATCGAAGTTATACAACCACTTGGCACAAATGAAATAAGCATAGCAGTACCTTCAATGATCTCTTCCATGACGGATCACAGAAACACAGCTGTATAGCCACACATGCACAAAAGAACTATGACAAGGGTCAGAGACTTCATGCACCAGAAATATAACTCGTGCTTTGCCTTTAATATTATTAATAATTAATAACTTTATATGGCAAATGAGTATTCAGTTTAAACATTTTAAATGGGAAGAAAAAAAGTAAATAGCATATACGTACATCTTGCATAAAGAATAGTGGTACATAATAGTAAATGGCTTTTCAATCCATAACTTACAAATTCTTGTGGTGGTAGATACCAGGGTTTTCTCGTATTTTGAATATGCTGCCCATTCACACGAAAACTTTGTTTCAGCTCTCTGGGCACAGTATTAAACTTGGTCGGGACAGCAAATGGTGTCAAAGCACTCCTCCCATTGTATATCCTGCAGAAAACACCGCAAAATAATTAAACAATAAACAAATGATCGGAAAAGTTTCCACAGTTTCTTTGTAAATATTTGCAAACCAACAGGNGCAAAATAATTAAACAATAAACAAATGATCGGAAAAGTTTCCACAGTTTCTTTGTAAATATTTGCAAACCAACAGGCAAGCTATAACACTCTTCAACTTGTATTGAAACATGGTTACAAGTTTACACAAGCATTTCAGTATACCACATGAGCAAATAATTCAGTGCATACACTGAAAATTAAATTTTTTTTGCAATGGAGACTTGGCAAAAGTTCTTGTAAACATGTCTTGACAATTCCTTAAACAAAAGTCAGTTTGGTAAATGGGAAAACAAGCAATAAATGATGCAAGACACATTCAGGGAGTACCGTAAATAGATATTGTATATACATATCAGCCATGCAGGTGAAAACAGCGAGGTTGAGCTTATGCTACGATACCTCATAAGTAGAAATATGTGAATTTTTTTGGCAGCAACACCTAAACTTTTCACTTCATTACATACTCGGGTCACAGCTCTTTATTCAGAGGCTGCTACCATAACTTCATTTCACTTGGTTGTAGGTGATATGGTCACAACATTTCTCCTTGTTTTTTACTGGCTAGAGCCATTCAGAGCATGTCCAAACAACTGTGGTCCAATCACAAAGGAGCACACAAGTATACATTCTTCAAGTCTAACCTGTCACTGAAAGAATTTGTGAAATTCACGGATCTCTATTCATGAGTCAACAAGGAAGCATAAAACAAGCCACATATAATTGTATGTTAAATTATTTTACACTTATTTTAAAACTCTTATAACAATAGATGATCCTGCAAATTTCAAGGTACTACAAATCTATCTGGCATCTTAATGCCAAAAAAAATCCATTTTCCTGAAATAAGTTTATTGTCAAGTTTGTAAATTTTGAGTGAAAAAATTTAAAAGAAGGATTGGTGATGTGAATTTAGGTTTTTGAATGAAATTAGGAATATGCATGCTAAAAAACTGGAGTACCTGTTTTCTGGGATCACGAAAATAAATTTATGGGGAACACATCATATCAGAGCTGTCCACTCTTTTACAACCAATTTTGTAGTTTTATTACAAAAAACGGTTGTAAAATAAAAGAGATGAAACATCCCAAATTGCTCCTAAGTGTGTAAACAGTATGACGGCAGTANAAAAAAACGGTTGTAAAATAAAAGAGATGAAACATCCCAAATTGCTCCTAAGTGTGTAAACAGTATGACGGCAGTACTCAAGTTTTAACAGAACATAAAACACAGATTGTCCATGTGACATGAGAAAAAAAGCAGTTGTAATCAGTATAATGGCATACGTACAGATCTTCAAGGCCAAAGAAATTCAAGCATACACAATATATTAGTAAGATGATTTTTATGGTACTGTACAGAAGTTCTCTCTTTTTTCCGAGTTCTTACNCAAGCATACACAATATATTAGTAAGATGATTTTTATGGTACTGTACAGAAGTTCTCTCTTTTTTCCGAGTTCTTACGATAAAGAAGTTTACTGCAAAACTCCTTATGGTGGGCAATACAAAATAACATAAAGAAATTAAAAATAACATACAGAACTTCCTCTGCTCCACAGATGTAAACACTAGCAAATGGAAAGCAGTTAGGAATAGGCAGCAATCACTATACAACTAGCTGTGGATCATCCAGTCTGAGTGCTTTTAACATACCAAAAGCAGTTGTCTTCAAAATGATGGCAACAAATCCTACTATTTTTTGTTGGCACCCAGTTTGGCTTTTTAATTGCTTGCAACCACCGTTCCACCAACTCGGGTTTCGTCAATGGGAATCTGAAAAGTAACATAAAACCATTATGTACTATTACCATCATGTTCAAGTTCTTTCAACCATTAATGTTTGACACATGAAAGCAGTTAGAATAACTAAACACTTGACACAAAAAATTCATAACAAAATAAAACTGATGTAGAAGGCAACCAACCACTCTTTCCAGACATTGTTTTCCAAGTTTTCCTTTATTACAGCATTTTCTATTGAAACAAAAAATGAACTGCAAAATTCCTGGGTACGAGCAAAGTTCCTAGTCTAATTCCCAATGCAGAATGCAGCCCTGTATTCGTCACAATTATCCACAACACACACTGTTTGCAAGTATTTCAGCTTACTAATAATATGCACATGGCAATAGATGGTCACAGCACATTAAAATAAACCACTTCAAGTTTACTCAAAAATTAAGATATCACTGTTTAAAAAAATTTAATTAAAAGTTTTTAAAAACCAGTATGAAAAGCTACATTCATAAAGTAGATAAAGTAGGCATTCACAAAAGTCCAAACACATCTGTAATCACAGCAGACTAAAGTGGAATGAAAACATTTGGACTGGAGAACTTAGCAATGGGGTTGAATACTCTTCATGGATGAGAGCCAATTTAGCCTTGCTAGTGATTCCGAATGTCCATACATCTGGAGAGAGTGGAGAACAAGCAATTATCCCTCCAACATTGTCAAAAGGCACTGGTTTGCACATGGCAGAGTTCTTGATTGGGAGACAATGCTTGGTGGGAGTATGGAGCTCCACCAACAAGCTTCAGCCACAGGTGACCACTATTGTGTAGAGATTTTCCTTCCTCGCATGAGTCTTTGCCCCAGGGATGATGCGTGCATTTTCATGGACAGTAACACTACACCTCATAGTACAGAGACTGTCACTGAGCAGTTGGAGAATGAAAATACTCGCTGCATGAATTGGCCTGCACTGTCCCCAGACCTATATACAATCAAACACATGTGGGATGTTGCCAGGAGACATTTGGCAGCATATCGCAAGCAGCCAGTAATGACTCCACAGCTGCAATCAGCACAATGGGCCATTTTGCCTCAAGAGCTCATCGAGAACCTCATACTGAGCATGAACAGACGGTTCACATCCTGCATCATAGTCGAGGGTGAGCAATCATATCCCCTATTAAGGACTGCATAATATTTACCTACCATCTGTCACATGGAAATTTCTGTCTTCTGTCTGTTGTGCTCAGAACCCACTTTTGAATAAAGGTCCTTTGCATCCTTTAGTTACCATATGCTTTATACCTATTTGAAACACTATTGCCTTAATTTTTGCACACCNAAAGGTCCTTTGCATCCTTTAGTTACCATATGCTTTATACCTATTTGAAACACTATTGCCTTAATTTTTGCACACCAATGTATGTATGCTGGTACTGCAAGTTGATCAAGCTCCATCTATTCACAGAGGACTATTTGAGAAAACGTTGAGTCTCACTGTTTTAGGAGCGTAAACAAGTCACAGTATTGGCCAGTCAACCATGGGCAGGTACCAAAATTTCTTATAAGTATACTGCATGCCACATATCTGCAAGCCTTGATGACTGTTGCAAACATCCCTGCTATCAGCCACTATCTTGAAGATGGAGTATGAAGCAGGTATCCTGAGAACATAGCACAGAATTCTTTCTGCTGATAGGAAAATATTAACTCCTTCAATAAGTTAAACATTGCAAAGGTAAATTAGTTTTCAAAGTTCAAAGTATCTATGAAATAATAAATATAGATAGTGTTAATAGTAAAAGCAGAGATGATAATGGCATACTCTAACAGTAAAGTGTGTGGTCCCCACAGACTTTACTGTTTATCTTTAGATAATGTGGTAGGCTTTAATCTGTTTGGTTACACCATTATCTGTCAAGCTCTGATGGGTCCTTCATGAACGATTCTTTCAAAATGAACTAATCGTTGAGTGAACAAAATTGTTCCCTTTGTTTGCTATGAAAGTAATTGATTCTTTGAGTTACTAATTCAGAAGTAGAACATGAGCCAAAAGAGCACATAAAAGGTAGAAAAGATAAAAGAATCAGGAAATCTGATTCATTAATAAAAAGAATCAGGAGTGAAGAGTCATCCAAGCTTGTACCAAAGCCAAGAGAGGGAGATAGCCTTCACAACAAGCATTGTGTTACTAACATCTCTCTTTGTAGATATGGCCTGCACATGCATCACATTGTAACTTAATACTTGACAATGCCGAGAGGAAGCATAGAATTTCATGGTTCACATACCACTACACAAAATCTTCCATGAAAATAAAATAAAGGGTCTTTTACCAACCATGTTAACTTGGTTAACATGGTTGGTAAAAGGCAGCATAATTATACTACATGTAGCACAATTTGGGGTTGCTGTGGCATGTAGCATTTGAAAACAGTTATGCTATGAAAAATTAGCATAATTTTTGTATATANACAATTTGGGGTTGCTGTGGCATGTAGCATTTGAAAACAGTTATGCTATGAAAAATTAGCATAATTTTTGTATATACTTCAACCACATTATCACTTCCACAGATAATGTGACACTTGTAGCAAGGCAGGTAAAGAAATCTGAATACTGTATAGGCTTCACTTCAAGTGAGAATAATGGGTTAAACATAAAGGCATCCCTGTATACCAGTACCTTGACTTCTGAAACAGGACTAATTTCTGCTGACAATAGTGATACAGATAAACGAGTATTATAAAATATTAAAATATTATGGTGCATGTACATACTAAAACAAATATATGACAGAATGGAAATGGAAACTAGGTTCATTTTTCCCTAGTAGTATAATATTTATAGAGTGGTAGCACAATTATTTATANAGCCTACCCACAACTTTCCCCGGGTATTCCATTACAATTGTCGAAAAATGATTTTTTCACTCCACCCTACTGTATAGGCTTCACTCCAAGTGAGAATAATGGGTTAAACATAAAGGCATTCCTGTATACCAGTACCTTGACTTCTGAAACAGGACTAATTTCTGCTGACAATAGTGATACAGATAAACGAGTATTATAAAATATTAAAATATTATGGTGCATGTACATACTAAAACAAATATATGATAGAATGGAAATGGAAACTAGGTTCATTTTTCCCTAGTAGTATAATATTTATAGAGTGGTAGCACAATTATTTATANTAGAATGGAAATGGAAACTAGGTTCATTTTTCCCTAGTAGTATAATATTTATAGAGTGGTAGCACAATTATTTATAGTGAGGTTGACAAACGCTGGTTAACTATACCAGGCACAGAACTTCTTGGCTGCTGAAGGTCAGGCAATCTGACTTGCTCCTCCCACTAGCTGGTGCAAGTAGCCTATCACAGCTGTGCGCTGTTGCCTAGTTTGCATTGTTACAATGACCACAGCGAGTTGAGCAACATGTTTTTCAGATAAAATCATGAAATATTTAATTAAAATTAGGTTACTTTTTGCAAGAGGCTCATTTTGCTGAATTAAATAAGTGAAAATCCTCTGTCTGTAGCTTTTATCATTCGTGTTTTACATTAGTAAGGAGTGTGCATGACAGTTGGTATAAACTCATGACTATTTTTCAGGATAGAGGATATTATTCATTCTTCCCTTGACAGGGAACCATATTTTGTAGTTATATATAAATATGCCTGCCTTGCTTTGAAAGCAGGCAATAACTAATTTTGAATTGTGCTTAGTTAACACAAGATAATATGTATCACAGCTGCCTCATTCCAATCAGTGTTGGTGTTCACTCTGTTCTGTAGCTTCATTTCCATGACTGACTTTAAACGTTTCTCATTGTTTATCAGTTGATTGCATGTAAAGTTTTCGCTGAAATGATGGTGGTAAGTAAACCTTGTACTATCACCAGTAATTGCAAAATGGAAGTGGTTCACAAACAGTGTTGATCTATAATAATTAGTGTGCATTAATTTTTTAACTAAATTATTAAACTAAGAATTTTGCAAAAGTACAAATTTTAAACAAATTTTGCAGTTTCAACAGCGAGGGCGTGTGATGTCAGTGANAACTAAGAATTTTGCAAAAGTACAAATTTTAAACAAATTTTGCAGTTTCAACAGCGAGGGCGTGTGATGTCAGTGAGCACACAGTATGATGGATATGCATTGCATATACGTCAAAAGCAATATTTGTGTCACAAAAAGAAGTCAGGAAACGAGTTACGGTTTTTGATGAGTACCAAAGAATATTTTTGGAGAACTGTTAGAATTTTATGATAAGGGGGGAAATTCAGACAACAAAACAAATTATGNCTACCAAAGAATATTTTTGGAGAACTGTTAGAATTTTATGATAAGGGGGGAAATTCAGACAACAAAACAAATTATGGCAGCCATGTGTGATGGTTTCAATAAGTTCCATAGTAAGATTTATTTTATTTTAAGAAACAGACAGAATAAGGGGAGGAAGTTTGTAACGGAAAGGACTTGCATAACATGCGCGGACAACGAGGAGGAGCTTGTGCGGCCATTATAAGCTGTATCAACAAAGTTGAATTATTTTTACTATGCTACACCAAACTGTAAGTAAATAATTATTACATTTACGTTTAGCCATTTACAGATTAGCTATTGCTAATCTGTAAATTGAAGTGTCCAATCATTATTACAAAAGGCATAATTTTTGGTGCTCGTTTGCTGTATGGTTTATCGATTTCTCTTTCTTCTATATTCCAATGTTTCTTTATACATAGAATTGTAATTTATATTACCTACTAGAATTCAGATTTCACGACACACGTTATGACGCAACAGACGATTGATAGATGTGGGAATACGGCTTGGTAACGCTTGCCAATAGGCTGAGACTGAGTGGCCAAGAAGTCCTGTGCCTGGTATAAAAGAATAACAGAAAAAGACTATGCAGTTGCCACAAGAGCTGAAAAGAAGCAGCAGAGATAATGAATATCAGAAATGAAGAGAGAGTCACAACTCTAAAAGAAAGGCAGTACATGAGAATGAAAGAACGAAATGAACTATTCTTTTGAACAAATCGTTTCACTGAATTGATCCAAACAAATTGATTTGTACGTCAGAATTGTTCTGCCAATCACTACTGTCTATTGGATTCTAGGCACTGTCTGTGATATTCTCCTTCCTTGTGATGTTGCTCATGCTTGCATATATTTGGCTCACGTTTTATAACTAGGTATGACTTGACCACTGCATATGCAACAAACATTTAAAAAAAAAAATTACATTACTACTCCCACGCCTGAATTGTGCATTCTGGAAGTGGTTACCACATCACAACATAAAGTATTTATAACCATAGTTCTGTTTGGTGTTCCGTTGCTTTGTACCTACATAGTAAGCATGCATAAAGCTTTCCATTACAACTTACCGGTACATTGATATCTTCTCTGCTGTGCCATATCGACTGGTGCAGTTTGGAACAGTACATCCCTGTGGCATTGCAAATAATCCACAGCACCTGCACAAAAAGAACTGACAATGTAAAAAATTTTGTTATGAAAATGTTTTACACTAGAATAAAATCTAACATTTTTCATGCACCAGATATCTTACAAGCCTGAAGACATGTAAGGTTTCTAAATTTGTGGCTATGTCCTACCCAACATGCACAGGAAAAAAATGTCCTGTCTCCTTCCCCTCATACAATGATACTATAGACTACCCCAGGAAAATTTTTTTCTGCAAGCATTATACCTGTCAACCGGCACACATATTTCACAGATTCCTTTTACAATTTAAAAATATCACTAAAGACATTTTATTGCCAAAAAAACTGCAACTTTCATTCCAGGAAAAATAACCTTAACACACATTCTATTCCCAGAAAAATAAGTTTTCAAACTATGTACTTATTCTAAAGTTATCTATATTAGAAAAAAAATAAAAAATTACATTATTTTTATTTTTACAGCATTTCAATAAAAATGTTTATACAATACCCTGACAAATCTTTGGCAAAAATTCATCCTGATTCGTGTGTGACCAGTCAAAAGAAAGTACTATTTTGGACAGCAGTTCTAATCACTAACCTTAGATTCAGTTGTAGAGTAGTTTTGGGAACAAATTTGGATTGCAATTAAAAAACAAAAAGAAAACTGCTGAGCACACATTAAAGCCAGAGAGAGGTAATTGGTATCTACTGGTGGCCCAAGATTACTTTACTCTGAGGCCTAAGGCCATTCCCATTCCCAAACCAAGAAGCACGTACTGTGGCCGATACACTCATAGAGCATGTCTTCGAGGTTTTGGGTGCCACTCCATTCTGATCAGAGAAGAAATTTTGAAGCTGCTGTGTTCCAGGATGAAAAAGACTAGGACACCCCCAGCCAAATAGAATGGTCAAGAGACTTAACCACACTCTTGTGCAATACCTGTTTATCTTTGTGGCAGACAACCCAAAGGATTGGGATTCAAAGGTGCCATTGTTTCTCCTTGCTTACTGCTTTAGCAGTTCATGAGTTTACAAGGGTAACACCATCAACGAAGCTGTTTGGAAGAGAGCTACGCCTCCTTAGTGACCGATAGAGAGAAGAGGAAGCTGCTGCCCCATATTATGTAAGCAAATTATGGCAGACTAGTTGGTATTCATGATTTTGCTCGACAGCACCTCAGAATAAAAATTGACAGGATGAAAACACGGCATGACAGGAGAATGTCAGGCGAGGTATTTCCAGGACAGCTGAAGTAGCTGTCCAACCCACAGGGGAGAAAAGGGTACTACTGCTAGAAGCTACAGAAATGTTGGAAGGCCCCTACAGGATTCTGAAGATCAATGATGTTTTCTTTCAGATTTGTCGTCAAGACTCTCAGGCAAAGCCTAAAGTTGTCAACATCAACTGACTGGCACTCTATGAAGATCTGGATGCTGCAGAGAGTGTTTGGGATGAACTTACTTGAGGAGGGAGCAGTGTTACATGCTCGCCGATTTGAATAACTTCCCTTGCCCCATCCCACTTGAGCAAATGAAGCAGTGTGTCAAGGCCAGACGGATAAACCAAGGACAAGGCAACAGATGTGTGTTAGAAGTACGCATGTTGGCCTTACTGTTGATGGTGTGAATATTTTTTGAAAAAATGGTACCTAGATTTCATGGCAATAAAAGGGGTGTGCATGCAATTCAGTTTATTAAAAAATGTGATAAGGCAATCAAGCATGCTGGCATGTTCAGAGGAACATAAACTTAATTTGTTTGTATCTCGATTAGAGGGTGCAGTCAAGCAGTGGGCTACTAATCGTGAACAATGTGGAACAAATATTCAGATGTTCGAGCAACATTTTTGCAAAAATATTGGAGCACATTTCTGCAGGATCAATTCTTGCAATATTTATTTACAGGAAGGTACTCACCATGGGTAGGCCCCATGGCTGAGTATTTGCAAAATCTTTACCTGCAGGCCAAATTTCTGGATTTTCCAATAACAGAGGAACGGTTTCTTACACACACGGTACACCATTTCCCAGCAAGGGTACAAGATAGCATTATTGGGTATCGTGCAACTAAAGTCGGTGAAGTTGTGGCACTTCTGGAGGCCTTTGATAAGCACAAATGGTATCGGAAGGATAGTAATGATAAACAGGATCAGCAAACCGCTGTGCAGGAGCCCAAGAAAACAAAGATAAGTCAGGTGGAAATAATTATCGTCACTGGGGAAATGGGAGGTACCAAGGGAATTACAACAGGGAAGTAAGAAACAGGTACATGGGACAAAATTGGGGAAATAACAGGAACAACAGAGATTCTGGGTTAGGTCGTAGGGAAGGTGACAATCGGGAGCAAAGAGATTCAGATGCCAGTCCCAAACCATCACAGTCAGCACCACCTTTAAACGAATTGTAGGGGAGGGCTGCTACCCAGATTCTACCCCTAGAGCAAGAAATAGTGGGCAAACAGTTTAAACACATGTGAAAATAGTTGCGACACACAAATTGCTGTTTTACCTAATCAAAATTTCATTCTATCAGGGTCGGAATTAATAGGAAAAGAATGGGAGCAAGAAAATGACAGTGTTAAAAATAATGGATGTCCAGTTATAATAGGGACAGTCACAGGGGAAGGGCAGATGCTGTTACCCATACTAATTGAATCTGGAAGTGAGGTCACTGCTATGTAAGAACAATGTGAAAATACTGTTAGAGAAATCATTAAGTCAGATTTACCTAGTATTGCAGTTTCAAATTTAACTATAGTAGAAGCAACAGGGGTCAGAAATAAAATTATTAAAAAAAAAACAGGTAATGATAGAAATAACATATGGACAGCAGTGTTTTAGGATAAGTTTTTTGGTGGTAAAGGGACTGAGTATTGAGGCCATAAAAGGGTCTGATTGGTTGCGACAAAATCAAGCTATTATTAACTATGCAAATAAAACAATACAAATAATGGGGTGGTGAAACAGTAATTCCATTTTGTGAAGAACAGAGGGGTAGGAAACCAATACAGTTAAGGAAACTTGAGGGAATAATGGGCAGGGAAAAAACCAAATTTCATATGGTTGTCATATGTTGATAATTGAAGAGGCAGAAAGTGATGACAATACAGATAAAAATGTTCAGTGTATCAAAGCAGATAGGGGAATTACCTCAGATATGGCAAATACAATCAATAATGTACTTGAGTCAGAAAAACAGGTGAGTTAGCATTAAAAGAATAGAAACCTTTCTAAGTTAAGCCATATGTTGTTCGACCTGCAGTACACAAAGAAATTCAGAGAATAGGAAAGTGAGGCTCCGTTTGGATGGGAGAAAATTAAGTACTATTTTAGTACCTGACAGGGAGGTACCTGCACCCATGAAATAATTGTTGCAAAATCAGTATTTTTCTAAAATCGACCTGGTTGCTTCTTATTGGCAAATTCCCACAAAGGAAGAGAGTATGAAGTATACTGCATTTAAAGTACAAGGAACACACTATTGTTTTACACACCTTTCATTTGGTTTGAATGTTTCAGTAAGTCATTTCATAAGAGGGTTAGAACATGTATTGGGGCCTGAAGTATTAGAATATGCAACTGTGTATGTGGATGATATATTGATTGCTTCTAGGAATTTCATTGAACATTGTTTACAGTTCCAGGTGGTTCTTAAGAAACTACACGAAGGGGGACTGACAGTTAATTTGGATAACTCAGAATTCCTGAAGGAAGAAATTAATTTTTTTGGGCAATGTTGTAACTCTTCAGGGAATAAAGATTGAACAAGAGAAAATGAAGGCTATTTTTAATTACCCAGTGCCTTCCGGTAGGAAACAGTTTAAGCATTTGGTAGGATTTGTTAATTTTTTCAGAAGGTACATAGCAAACTTTAGTGAAACCTGTTCACCATTGAGAGAATTAATGCAGAAAGGAAAAACATGGATTTGGGGAATAGAGCAACAGCAGGCCTTGGAGAAATTAAAACAAACGTTAGCATCAAGTCATTATCTTACATCACCCTACAGAAATTTTACATTGCTTGTGATGCTTCAGATAAAACCGTAGGAGTAGTACTTTTTCAGTACGAGGGGAGTGAACAGAAACCAATCGTTTTTGCCAGCAAAGCTCTCAACACAGCCGAGCTTAACTATACTGTAACAGAAAAAGAGTTACTTAGGTTGGTTTTTGCGACATCAAAATTTAGGACTTACATTTTTGGTAAACCAACAATAGTTCAAACTGATCATAAAGCATTGTGCCATTTAGGGCCATGGAAGTTGTTGCATGGAAGAATAACTCGATGGATTTTGACATTACAGGAATATGATCTGAATATACAATATGTGCTAGGTAAAACAAAAGTGGTAGCAGATGCATCCAGGTGCCAGGGAGAGGATAGAAATTTGGAGAAAGAGTTTTTCTCAGGGCCTCTAAAAAACAAGTAATATTATACTAGGGATTGGTATGTCAATTGAACCAAGAAATAGCCCAAGATGTTAACCATGCAAAAGTTTTAGAACAGTTAAATTCAAGAAATTGTAGGAAAGTAATATCAGACTTATTTTTTATACAAAATGGAATCTTATTTGGAAGGGAAAAAATGTAGGAAGAGCAATGGGTAATGTGTATTCCTGATAACTTGGCAGATGAGAGATTAGAAAACGCACATGTAGAATGTGGACATTTTGGAATTGCAAAAACAGTTTAATTCATTCAAGAGTTCTGTTGGGTTAGAAATATTTATCGATGAGTAGCTAAGGGTATCAAAGGATGCCTCTTGTGTGCACAAACGAAGGTGCAGAACCTATGGGACTATGCAACATGTATTAGCTACAGAACCTTTCGAGATAATGACAGTGGACTTGTTTGGTCCAATGCCAGCTGAGCACCAGGTATAAAATACTTATTAGTTGTTTTGGATGTTTTTTCAAAATTTGTAAAACTGTACCCACTGAGGCAGGTTTCTGCAAATGCTGTTACCATACGAATTACTGATAAGTATGGTGTAGAGGTCGAAATGCCCAAGAAGGTAATATCAGATAATGGAACACAGTTTAGGAGTAGAAAATGGAGAGAAGCACATGAGAATCTTTTAGGAATACAGGTAGGATATACACTGAAGAGCCAAAAAAACTGATATACGCGTGCATATGCAAATAACAGAGGTACGGAACCAATCAGAGTAATGCGATGCGGTCGGCAGCTAGATTGGTTACTGCTGCTACAATGGCAGATTATCAAGATTTAAGTGAGTTTGAACGTGGTGTTATAGTCGGTGCACGAGAGATGGGACATAGCATCTCCAAGGTAGCGATAACATTTGGATGTTCGCATACGATCATTTCACGAGTGTACCGTGAATATCGGGAATCCGGTAAAACATCACATCTTCGACATCGTTGCGGCCGGAAAAAGATCGTGAAAGAACGGGACAAACGACGACTGACGAGAATCATTAAATGTGACAAACGTGCAACCCTTTCTCAAATTGGCGCAGATTGGATTTGTGTACTGCCCTGCAGGATTCAGACATTAGTCGAGTCTATGCCACGTCGTCTTGCGGCACTTCTACATGCTCGGGGGGCCCTACACAATATTAGGCAGGCGTACCAGTTTTTTTGGCTCTTCAGTGTACATCTGTGTACCATCCTTCAGCAAACCCCACTGAGAGTCATAAGGGAGTTGGGGAGGTTGTTTAGAGTTTTCTACCATGAGAATCATAGCTCGTGGGTAGGAAAGGTAGCAGAAATTGAACACCTTTTGAATAATGTGCACCACAACAGCACAGGAGTTAATTACGGCACAGCAACATGAATCGCAGATAACTAAGCTAGTGAAGTTTCCACCGCAAGTAAACACAGATTTGACAATAAAATTTCAAAGAGTAAAAAGAAAGGTTAGTATTGAAGGCTGCCAAGAGAAAAGAGAGAAATGATAGGAAAGGTAAACCTATTTTGTTACAGAAAGGGGGACAAAGTGTTAGTGCAAAATATAGCTATCATCTTCAGAGAGCAAAGCATTTCACAAATTCATTTTGTTATATGAGTGACCGTACGACATTGAGGAGAAAGTCAGTCAAGATGTGTACAGGGTAAATTATCAAATTTCCCTTCTCAAGCCTTGGGATAGACAAAAGTGAATTATGTATTAGATTATTATGGTTAGTGAAAGGTTTCAGACTTGCTGGCCTGTAAATGGTTATTCTGTAAGAAATGATTATTGTGAAACAAGGAGTGATTATTTTGATGTGTTTTAAAGAGGAATGTTCAATAAATTGTCAGTGTATTAATGTATGATACTAGTGTTTAAAAGAGTAGTAGTGCCAGGAAGAAGCTAAGGTGTGGTAAAGAAGAACAAGCAGGTGAAGGAGTAGATTGTCTCTATATGAATCAATATTGTCTAAAATAATGCACAGGTTTGTCCATGATCATGTGAGGATGTTTGATTTGTTAGGAGGTGAAAGGAAAATAATAAAGAGGGATGAAGTAAGTACAGTGTAAGAAAGGTTTTAAAAAGAGAAACGTAATGTTACAACAGAAATACAGAGTTATCAAGAACATCTAACTGTAATAGTATCATTTTATGTATCTTGTACTTATTCAGTGCTGAATGGATTGCAACTTGTAAACTTAGTTGTATTTTTTTTCCAAACCTTTGATTTAATACAAAAGCGATAATTTCAGGAAATGGATATATAATAATTATAATGTATCTCCAGTTGTATTATTTAAACTGTATTAATAGTAGTATGATTTACTAATATAGTAACAATTTTTTTTTTTAATTTTGGAGAAAGTATCATTAAGGAAACCATTCTAATATTCCTTTTTCTCAATGTTAAATAATGGTACAGTATAATCAAAAGCAAAGTTTTTTTTTGTGAAGATTGCTATTCGTTAACTGCGGTATACAAAATCCAACTATAATTGTGAATTATAAGGAATGTCAATGGAAGAGAAGCAACTGGCTAATTTTATTAAGTGTAAACAGTTGTGCCCAGTAAATAAGCAATGAGAAGAGTTGTTTTACATAAAATGAAATTTTTTTTTTTATTGTTATGGAATTATTGGGATTAAAAGTTTTTGTACATTAAGCAGAGTACTGAACAGGAAGAGCTGTATAGGAGCAATGAATATTAATAAATTTTTTTTCTTTCATTTGTTAAAATATTTAAATTTCAATTTAAAAAATAATAATTTTGAAAATTACAATGGATGTTGATGTAAGTTCTAATAAATATAACAATACTGAATAATGCAGAAAGTTATTTTTAAAAAATTACAATCTTAAAAATAAGAAAATTACTTAACAATTACATTGTATGTTGATTTAAGAATTTTAATGACAATATATAACTTTACTTTTACTGCTATTTTGCAAATTCAATGTTGACAGATCTCAGCAATTATGGGAAAAAATTTAAAATATCACATATTTTGTCTATAAATACAAAGGTTGAGGTGTTGGGCCTTAATAATATAGATATGCAGTGGTAAGATGTTGCTCCAGTTGTTATGGTGTCCTTGGATCATTAGCAGAAGGAGTGAGTTTTTTAGTTGGGACAGGTCTGAGGCCCCGTTTTGTCAGCACTGGCCTAATGAATAAGGCAGCTGCTTTTTGTAAATTATGGGCAGACCAGGGTCCCCTTTGTAAGTGTTGCGTGATTATCCCAGAGAGGAACCAGAATAATAAGCAGTCTACCTATAAGGAATCATCATTGGCTTACATTGAGTGTACACCCTCAACCTTAACTTAGAAAGAACATTTGTCTGTAATTGCAATATGCATGAGTGGTATTAGTCATTTTCTTGCAGCATCCCAGTGAGTCACTCTTCTTTAACATGTGAAGTGAATATTATTTGTTATGTGATTGAGTTTGGTTACCAAATCGTAAACTTAAATTGTTTGTAAAGAACAGAATCGCAGTGGTCTGCAGAGCAGCCATATACAAGGTAGGTTTTGATTTGGAAGGGTTTCTTCGAAATCTCTCCCAAACCCAGGGGGGTAATGTAATGATGCAGTTAATATTAATTTAATAATGACATTTGGTTAATTTTCTTCTGTTTTATGAGTAACTATAATAGTTTATCAGTATTTTAAGTTTTGACCATGTTAGAATGTTTATCTATCATGCGTTTGCTTTTTCTGAAATGACAGTTTAGGTTGTGTCAGCAATTTGAAATAAAAGCTTTTACCACTTTCGTATACATTTTTCCTTCGAGAATGTTCTAGAAATTTGATTATTTCTACTAGGACGCAGTTCGGCATGGCTTGGGGAAATGGTTGCAACAGGGGTCACATGGTATTCCGTAGGGATTCCATACCACGCCATGCCCTTATTTGGTTAGGTTTTTGGTACCCTGGTGCGAGGAGTGGGGATAGTGCACATGGTAAATTTAGCCCCGAACGTCTTCCACCCGCTTACAGTCGACAACCAGCCCTCGAAGAAGACACGTCAAGTGAAGCAAATTTCGCCCACACCTGCAAGCACCTTCACTTCTTTTACTTTCAATTTTCGAACAAACCTTTTTTCTACTAAATTCTTTCCGCTGGTGTGAGAGGTCGCAAGGGTGCCAAGAGGGAATTGACGTCTCTCCTACTTTCGTAATTTTCTGTCTCGTTAAGCTGACTGTTCATGACTCTGCATTAATGGAAGAATGTAAACTGCTTATATTGAATTTGAAATAAAAATATGCAGAAAATAATTTGAGACTTGAATTCTTTATTTTATTTTGAATATGGCACCCTTATTTAAGTTTCATGTCTCTACCGAGTGAGTAAAATCGATCTGTGATTTCCAGTCACCAATTCTGACGTCTGCGACATTAAATAGTATCAAGTGTTTGCCGGTTGTAAATAACAATCAGTTTGTACTTCCCGATACCACATGGTATCATGCAGTACACTTGGGCGGATGGGCTCAGGTGTACTTCCCAATACAAACGTCTATAAATGCTGAAAGTGTCTAGTGTCTCCGCCCGGAAAAAACCCACTTTCCCATGGATGGCCCGTTAGATTAAGAGAGGATGGGGCAATAGGAAAAAATCATGTGACGTCATCAGCGCCATATTAGTGACATCATAACCTGTTAGTAAACATATAGTATCAGGTTGTACTCTAATCCCAAACTGCCATGTGCTACCTAAACAGATATCTTAAATATGATGAAATGCTAAAAAGTAAATATATATATATTAGGATGTGATATGCCATTAAAACCAAACAGTAGATTTCTCATAAATTACAAAAAGAAAATACAACTGAATGTAACATAACCAATAAGGTAGTCCAAAATAAGATGTGAAGGCTTAGGCCCATTCCAGAATGAGAAGTCGGGAGTCGGCCACCGGCTGTCAGATAATGTATGTGTATATGAATGAGTTTCCACAATGAGCAGTCGTGCACATCTGTTAACCTGATCTTGGACTGCAAGTAGCTTCTAGCCAATCAGAACTAGTCATATTTGCGTCATTTCCCGACATTTTCTTCCAGAGAAAAAGAAGAAACTTATAATGAAACAGCACAAATATAATCTTAAAATAAATATTCCAAATTAGTTGTGGCAATTTACACTTTTGCAAATAAACAGATATTCATTTGCGAGAAAATATTTAAAGTCATTGATAATGTAGGATAGCAAAATTTATATTCTAAAACCTTAAACACAATAAAAATACAGCTTACGGTAAATAACCTATAAAAACATTTTTAATTTGAACACTTTTGAAAGTAAATAAGGTTAAAATACCTATACAATTTTAGATATTTATATTTTGAGAACAATATTTTTACTTTTTTATTTCAAAATAAGAACAGTTTTATTTATGCCAATATTTAGTCGACTGCTCATTGTGAACAGTACTTTGCCAACTGCCAGCTGCAGACTACGGACTGTTCATTCTGGAAGGGGCCTATAAACTGTGGACATTCATAATTATAATGAAAATAATAACAAGCTTGTAAACAACAGAAATGCAAATAATTCCAACAGACAGTTATGCTGTTTCCCAAAATGCCCCACTGTACAGATTATACACAATTTTGAAGTGGTGAATCAACCAGGTAATTCATTGCTTTACGACTATCATGTGTAGTGTACCGACTGATAAGTTTGAATAATCTTAAATATAATAGTTAATTAGTCAAAATGGTTTCACTTTATTTGATTGGGATTTGAATTGTACAAATCTGCAATGCGGTCTATATGCATAAAGTTGTACATAACACATTTGATATAATCGGAGATTATACGTAGTTCTAAACGGACATATTGTGGATGTACGCCCCCCAAAATATCGGTTCCCAGTGTAATGCCATAGTCATTGAAAGCCCCTAAACTGGAAACTAAATAACAGGCTGTAAATTAGATTTATTAACTTTCAAATGGAGCATTGTATTAAGGTCTATACCTAAACCGTTGTTTAATACGTAGAACACATCGTCGAATTTAAGTGGTAAGGATGCTTTCCGATTACGTTCTCGCGCGATTTTTTTATTAACTTTAGTCTATAGAAGCTTTCGCGTCATCCTCTACAGGAATTAATGGTACCAGCACAACCGACGGTCAACCATACTCGTCAAAATTAAGATATCCTTATTCAGATTTGATTTAATCGAAACACATTTCAAAGAGTTGTAAAAATAATTTGCAAAAGGTAACACCACGCCTTAAAAATAAGCCCCTTTTAACTTTAAAAAGTATCACAGTAAACATGTATTATGACATCGATCACAAACATATCTATTGCTGCCAACTATGCGAGTTTGTCATTAACTGCAGTTTAAAAAAAACTCGGGTATTTGAATAAAAGAAACACTTCAATTGTTTCTAAATCAAACACATATCACGAACTTATTTCACTCGGAACGCATACCGTATACAAACTTAACATATATAATAATAAAAACATACGCAAAGGTGATATTTCCACTGGAAACTTAACACGAAAGTCCACGCAGTATATGGAAAATAAGCAGAACTCTTGTAGTATATTACATTAATTTTCACAACACACTGGCAAGAAGCATCATGCGAACGTCAACGGAGCAGTTTCTGCGTGAAACCAAACACTGATGAGTACAGGTCTACCGAGCAGTGACGACACTGACGACGGACACAAATGGCTCATACTCACGAGGTATATATGAGACAGTCCTCAAAATGTACCACATTTGAAGAATTGGCCACGTGTGATGTAAATCAATGGCATTTTCGATATAAAGTCCATATTAACAATATTGCCCTAAAGGATTAAATAAAAATTATGTCTCCAAATTATCTACAAAAGTTCGAACTACTTTTCACCCATACCGATCACCTTCTGGCAGACACCTAGCGGCAAACTGAATAACCATGACAAAATGGCGACAAAAGAGGATGATGATAAACTGATTTATGTAAAGAACACTGAGCAAACTAATACATGTAAAATAAGAATAACTTCGTATAATCTAGCAATAGCGTATAGTCTAAACCGTGTATTTGTTATTACTAGTTACATAATGATAGAGGCAAAAGGTTAGATATTTTGTTAATAAACCTATAAATAATGTTTGATACAAATATATTTTACCATCATAAAAAAGTTTGGAACTAACAAAACAGAAAAATAAAAAATGAATTTATACTAATTTTTCGAATACCTAAGAGAGTAACGTGGAAATATTAACGCGATGTACGAAGCAATGATATTAAGTGTTAAATAATGTACTGATTTATAATAGCAAATCGAAGTCAGAGTATTCTAAGAGCATAATTCATTTAAATAAGCTATGAAACGCAAAATTAATGTAAACCAAATAAAATAAAAACAATATCATTGGAAATATATTAATGCTTTCAATAATAAACTAATGTTTCAACCTGAAGACTATTTACAGAATCATGTTCGGAGACTTATAAACACAAAAAAAAAAAAATTTGTCGCAGATATGGGGCAACTCTACAGATACTCTGTATTTGACACTGGGTTCATTTGAGATCGTAAACTATTCACAACAAAATTAGATATTTAATTAAGTTGGCCTTAGCCATATTATATTGCAGAACATAGGTCCATGTACAAAAAGGTCTTTTATATGCCAAGTATTCTAGTATGTACATAGTACAACTAATGAGTTGTATGGTAATACCAGATATTAACTCAACAATAATTGTTAAAAAAAAAAAAGTCCTATATCTATCTGCTTTAAAATAACAGGCAAAAGTTATGGTAATTGTTATAATTGACAACCTAATTTATTAATATATCAACATTTAGGATTGTGTTCAATTTGGAGCAACCTAATAATAACAGAGGTTGCTGTGCTTGCAACAGGAATTAAAAAACGCATGAGAAAACATAGAGTTGAGACCAGAAAGCCCTAACATAACAGCCTTCTCTGTGACTTTTATCAAACATTAACTTTCAAAAGTATATACTTGAAGTGAACAACGCTTCCATGTGTGCTCTCGTGACCACCTGCACTTCTGCAGTCACTTACACCACCAAGCCGAAACCGGGCCAAAGTGAACACTTGACCGCAAGTATGTCAGTATGCGTCGGTGAGAAGGGAACAAACCTGCCTCGTCATCATACCCTACATTACTGAAATGAATGTCTTGTTTTATTTACATCAAGAGGTAACTCTTGAGGGAAAATAACAAGCAGTCCAGCGCGGTGTCCCCCGAAAGCCACAGCCATCAGGCGCCTCTGCATTTGAAAAGAACGTTGGGGCAGCTCGCGCCACGACGACTAGAGTCCTTCCCACCCATGTGACGTCGACCGGCCAGCTGGCTGGGATAACAGTCCTACGTGACCCCAAGCATGTGTTAACAATAGTAAATAAGATCTCGAAGCAATACTAAGTCATCAAAAAGCAGTAGCCAAATAAATTGAAGTAATTTAATTTTTAAAATGTTAAACGACCATGGCTACCCATGCCCCTTACAGGGATTGACTCGTCCAACCGACCCAAGCTGGAGCACTTGTACTCGCGCATCGGTGAGACAAACTGGAACCTGCAATTCACTTGAGGAATTTACCAGAAACTGAAATTCATACTCATTTTACCATTATTCCAGTCATTTTATTAATTATAACGACCTTCAATGTCTAAAAAGGTGTTTTCTCTTTACAGCAGACTGCCTATCAAGTCATCAAAGTGTTTTATTCATATTTCTAGTTTGGTGACATCCCTCATGACATCACAAACAGAAATGTAATTAACCATTAATTAGTTACAGGTATGTTACCAATATGTTATTAAATAGGGAATTGTATTTTGTAGCACATTAATTAACATTAGAAGAGTCCATGTTCTTTTTCACATAATTTTTGCCACCGGCTTCGGCAACTGTCAGCGGAATCCGAAGCCTTGATTTTAATCTGACTTCAGTACTTGGTCCGGCAGGCAGCACTGGAGTTTCGCTCCGCGCTGACCCCCTCGGTACATTCAACTTTTGCTGCAACTACTTTCATTCTCCATAGCAATGTGATTAACTGGAACATTTCATTTGTTTAGTTCCGAGGAGGCGACTGTCTGCCTCCCTGCTGTTTTAATCTGTGTTTAATGTGCTACGCGTACTTCATTAATGATCAAAACTTAGGCCGGTTTTACAGTTTTTGTGACCGACAGACCACAGTGTCGGGTCCGCATCAGTTGATATAACAGAATCACTATATGTAACAAAAGTAGTAAATAAATGCATTGACTAACCACAAGTGTTTCATTTACTTTACCTCTCGGGGTACTTCTGGCACTACACCATATAGCAGCTTTAATTAAATTAAGGTAAGGTATGTGAGGTGGCCTACAATCTCTCCAGTGTATCATGTGAAACCACTCGGAATGTGCAATTATAGGTAAGTTCAGTATCTACAACCTCTTCATATCGACAGAGGACTCCAGTAC